>JAYESA010000002.1:105709787-105979787 GCA_036927795.1 Iris macrosiphon
TTATTCCAATCCTTATATTAATGCAATATTCCATATATAGGTCTGTGTGGCACCAGTTCGAATATCGTTTCTCATCATTTGCTCTGGACCATAGGCGAGTACATTCTCTGATAGTTTTTATTATTTGATTACTACTATAATTCAAGTATTTAGAAATATTACTTATGATTCTTGACACGATGGTACACGAATTGGTATTGTTATTGGATCGTCAGTCATGCGATCTTACATTGCTTATTGAGATGGTATCGGATACTGTCCTTGTTGGTATTAGATAATATTGAATATTGTAGGTTAAACATTGGATAGATTGGCTAGTAACGTATCATGATTCGATCCATCATATCAGTGGGACGGGAGAAATACCAATTAAATATGTGATCAAGAAACTATCGGCTAGTAGTGTAATCATTGTCTACTAACTAATCATGCAATTCACGTATGGTTGAGTTAGCTCCTTAGTGTAATCATTGAATCTCTCAGGCCGGTCACATATTTAGTTAGTATCTCAAACACATAGTTTATTGTACATTCCATATTCAGTTCATTGATTACCTTGTTCTATTTCTGACATTATAGTTCATTCCTTCATTCTTGTACGCATTGATTATATTTTCTGTTGCTAGTATTGCCTATTCTTTTATTGTTCTTGATCATCTGTCATATTCTCATCGTAGATAGCATCATCTACTTTATTGTTTTATAGTTTTTGTCAATTAATTGGAACTGCTATTGGGTTATACTTCGATCCAATCCTGACTGAAAAATATTTTTTAGAGTATCCGGGAGATTGGTGTCCGACATACTATGGACTTCGAACTATATATGATGCAGACCTGGACCCACTAGTTCTGGAGTGATTGCCGGGAGATTTATATGGATCAGTAGTCTTTCATAGTTAGTTTTTTTTAGCATTTTGGTACCGAATTTATTTTTGGCATATATTTGAGACTTGGATTTGTTTCTATTTTATTGTTGTTATGTTTAGTCTGTATAGTTATGTTAGACTTTCTTGATATCTTATCGTGCTATAGATTTGTGATTGAGTATTATGTTGCATTGCTCTTTTCTTAGAGTTGAGATATTATTGGAGGATTA
This sequence comes from Iris macrosiphon, assembly GCA_036927795.1. Classification (NCBI taxonomy): domain Eukaryota; kingdom Viridiplantae; phylum Streptophyta; class Magnoliopsida; order Asparagales; family Iridaceae; genus Iris; species Iris macrosiphon. The sequence goes on from JAYESA010000002.1 coordinate 105,710,886, forward strand.
TACATTATTGTGAGATAATTAGTTAGTATAGTTAACCTAGACAGCGTTCTACCGTCGATGCTGTGGCGTAGGCTAGACGTACCCACGTACTCGTGCCCCTTCACCGGGTGCGGGTCGTGACACATTTTTGTGGTGGCCCATGTAGGTCAGGCTTCGTAAGTTATGCGATATTATGGTAGTGCAAGGACTTAGTTGTACTACTGCGTATCTGCGATAGGATACAAGATATAAGGATGAGAGGATACTCAATCATAATTTCTTGAGACATTTCTCGGATGAACCTTGAGAATCTTATTATAAATTCTAATTCAAATATTTTTTCTTATTTCTGTCTGCTCTCACTTGTTGTTATTAAATTTAATTCTTGGTGATCGGTTATTGAATTTAATTCTTGGTGTTTATTGTTGAGTTTGATTTCATATCGAGATAAATTTTACAGACTAAATTACGGTATCATCTGATGACATTTGTTGATGAGGACAGTGAGAAAGGTGAAACGTTTGCTTTGGTTATGGAGCCAAGAGTTTATCGCAGCCATATTAGCTAGTGTGGCAAAAACATAGAAACTTGACTTCGGATGTACATATCTTAGTTATGAAATTTAGAGTTTCTCGCAGCCATACCGATTGCCGTGGTGAGAATTCTAGATGACATGATTATAAGGTTTGCATACCTTAGTTATGGAATCTATCGTTTATCGTAACTATGCTTACTGCGTGGCGAGGATTTTGAGTGTCATAATTTTGGACAGACGTATATGATTATCAGGTTATATCTTAAATTGGTTCTTAAAGTATCATCTCAATACTTATCCACTCAAGTTATTATAGAATTTTATCCTATCATTCTTAGCTTAGAAGTAGAGCCTTGATGTAAGTATATAGGAGTGTATCAGTACATTACTAGTGATGGGTATATCACTTGATATTGAGGCTAGTGATATGTTGGAAGCAATAGGTGGAAGAGTGTCTGGAAATTATGTGCAGAATGCACAGTGGGTGATGAGTGTCAGTGTGGAAGTTCATGAGTATCGGGAAGTGGAAGCCTGAGTATTAGAAATTTCAATAGTGTGTCATGAGTTGAGAAATATCAAGATTGTTCATGAAAGATATATAGTATATCACTGATTAGCGTATCACTATGTAAAAGTTTTAAGGAGAGATACATATACATCAATAGAGATATGAAACCATGTGTCTGCCTTTGAGAGTGAAGTAAAAAATGTGTATTATAGAAGTTAATAACTAGTGCATTGGATAAAAATAATTATGAGTTCAAGTGAGTAAGATGAGGTGATCTAATGATAAGCTAGTATCTTAGAACATTAAGGGCATATGTTGTATAGTTAGGAAACTAGTATTACTATATCAAGAGTGCTAGTATTTCTATATCAGGGATTAGTTGAGTAATGTGCTAGTAACATTAAGTACCTTGTGTGATAATATTGGATTGGTGTATCAGTTAATATGGATAGAAAATTATTTGGAAATAATAGTACAAGTAATCCAAGAAGTAGAGGAGAGACATGAGTAACTTGGTATGAGGATGTCATCTAAAGTGCCATATGAGAGCTGGTGCCTTGTGTACACAGTAACAAGATTTGAGTAGGCATCATATTGGGGGTATTCAAGTTGGACAAGGGTGTGCTAATAAAACACATGATGGAAAAAATATACAAGTGTTCCTTGTAAGAGATTGGTTGAGAAATTTTGGTGATTACAAGAACTGAAGCAGAATAAGGAGGTAGTATCTTAGCAGTATTTTGTATAGTATCCTAGGTAGCAAGTGCCAATGAGTTAAGCATGTCCATGACCTAGAACTATAGTATATCACTAGTATTTGTTAACCCTCAGCATTAAAAATATTTTGAATAGGTTATGACTGGCCTAAGAGAGACGGGTGAGAGTTTTAATTTCGAGGATAAAATTCTGCTAGGGGGTAGACTTATCACTACCATATTTTCTAGGAAAGGATATTTTAGTCATTTGATAATTATTAAATATTATACATGTTATATATTTATTTATTATATTATTATTTATTGTTAGGATGTTAGATTTTATTTTTGGACTTCTGTTAGTGAACCTAACTAGTTTAGATTAGATCTATGGACCAACATTTTATTCTAGTTAGAATTGAGCCCAATAATAGGCCCAATCATTAGGAGGAGGATTATTTAAGTTAAACCAATTAGACTAGAACCTTCCTTCCTTAATTAATTTCTTTATGAGAGGCCCCAGGGGGTATTTTAGATTTTACATAGTAGCTTGAGGGAGGGGGCAAGGGAGGCCTATATAAGGGAGTGAAAACTTTCTCTCTCTTTATTTTTATTTCTAAATCTATATCTAGAATTTTCCTCAACCAAATTTCTTCATTTCCAGATCAAATCCCTACCAAATTTATTTCCAATTCTATCCCAACTCATCGTTAGAGGCTATTAGAGTAAGGATCTACAAGAAGAAAGCAAGGATCTACAAAGAGGAGCAATGATCTACAAGTTGAAGGCTTATTTCACCCAATTTGGGGATTTTAATGGGAATCCATCTCTCAATAGATACAATTTAGTATTTTCTCTTTAATTAGACTATAAATCTATAATTTATTTATTAGGAACCACCTTATATGCTAACGTTGTCCATAGGAATTGGAATTAGGTTCATAGGAGGCCTATGGAGAAAGTTATGGTGTATATTGTGTCAATTTTTGGAGAATTTTGAGATTGACACATTTTGTGTTTGTCAATCAGTCAATTCGACCAAATTAACATATATTTGATTGTGTGTGGCTAGTGTCATATCCACAATTGGATACGTATAGGTCGTATCCCAATAATTTGGAGATAAGGGTTGATTTGAAGGTTTTCTTCCTACACGGGGGTTTAAGCATGTCACATTTTGACACGGACACATAGATATATAATTAGCTCTTCGTATTATTCATAGATACTATTTTAGACTTGTTCGTGTCATTCGGGGTACGTTTGGTTGTGTGGTAGACTCATATCGCAAGCGTATCATAGATCTAGTGTGATACGGGTGCGATGTACTCTACGTGTTTGGTTCATTGCATTGTAGATTCAATTTTCTTTGTGTATAGCTATTAGAGTATTAAATTTATTATTGTATATATATATATATATATATATATATATATATATATATATATATGTTGGTGGTGTTGTATATATATACTTAGAGAGGGGTATATATATGTGTGTGTGTTTATATATGTATATATTGAGGCATATATATATATATATATATATATATATATATATATATATATATATATATATATATATATATATATATATATATATATATATATATATATATATATATAAGTGTCATGTGTATATAAATATATATAGATATGTATATATATAGAGATATTGTTATACATCTAGTGTTATGTACTTATATATATGTGTGTGTGAGTGAGAGTTATATATGTATATGTATCTCTATGGTTATGTATATATGTATGTGTATATCTATATATATATGTAATTATATATACATAGGTGTATGTATAGATATATATTTATATGTGTGTGTGAGTTTGTGATTATATATATATATATATATATATATATATATATATATATATATATATATATATATATACATAGAGTGTGGTATATAAGTATGTGTGTATGTTTACATATGTTGGTGTATATATATATATATATATATATATATATATAGAGAGAGAGAGAGAGAGAGAGAGAGAGAGAGATTTGTGCCTCTAAGTGATTATATATATATATATATATATATATATATATATATATATATATATATATATATATATATATATATATATATATATATATATATATATATATATGTTAGATAGGTGTTTGTGTCTAGTGTTATATATATATATGTATGTGTGTGGGGGGGGGTGTATATGTATAGTTATGTGTAGTGTGTATTGAGAGGAGGGGGAACTGAGCAACACAGCATCAGTGCAACAGCAGAGGCAGTATCAGTGCAGCGAGCTACAGCAGCAGCAGCGTGCGCAGCAGCAACATCCCGTAGCAGCAGTAGCAGCTCGAGCATGGGTAATGAGCAGCCAAAGCACTACACCAACAGCAGCTTGGAGAGCATCCAGTAACAGTAGTGTATCAACAAGGTAAGTAGTAGTTTGATTAGCTAGTTAGTTAATAGTTTAGTTAATAGTTAGTAGATGGCTAGCTAGTTTATTAGTAGTTTAGTTAACTAGTTTGTTACCTTGTGTTATAGTTATATGTATAGGTACTTGTTATCGTTATATATATATATATATATATATATATGTAGTTAGTTATTCATATGGTTATCCTCTACTTTATTTTTTTATAGTTTTTGTCAATTAATTGGAACTACTATTGGGTTGTACTTCGCTCCATTCCTGACTAAAAAATATTTTTCAGAGGATCCGGGAGATTGGTGTCCGACATTCAATGGACTTCGACATATAGATGATGCATACTTGGACCCACTAGTTCTGGAGTGATTGGCGGGAGGTTTATCCGGATCACTAGTCTTTCATAGTTAGTTTTCTTTGGCATTTTGGTACCGGATTTGTTTCCGGCATATATTTGAGACTTTGTTTGTTTTTATTTTGTTGTTGTTATGTTTAGTCTGTATAGTTATGTTAGACTTTCTCGATATCTTTTCGTGCTATAGACTTGTTATTGAGTATTATGTTGCATTGCTCTTTTCTTGGAGTTGAGATATTATTGGAGGATTATACATTATTGTGAGATAATTAATTAGTATAGTTGACCTAGATAGTGTTCTATCGCTGATGTTGCGGCATAGGCTGGACGTACCCACGTACTCGTGCCCCTTCACCGGGTGTGGGTCGTGACACAAACCAAGAAAAATAGTAAAACGTGTACATAGGCTGCATAAGGATCAGGGATTCATAGAGCCAGTGCAACATAGGATAGGGCCGCATAGGAAGACGGTCGCATATGCTTCGGTGACGCATGGGAAGTCGGCCGCATATGGCTCAGTGTCGCATGGGATCAGTGCTGCATATGACTGGGCAAAGTCCACTCCTTGGGACAAGTGTTGAGTGACGTGCATTAAATTCGTGTCAGAGAAGTGACTGAAGTGATGGATGTGACAAGCCATAAAGTATGTCAGTAAGAAAAGGCAAACTCATAGAAAATATGCAAGAGCAAAACAGGGTTATGCATCCACAAAAGAAGAGGCGTATAGTCACTGCCGCATGAGTCTGGTTGCCGCATGCTATGCTTTCCGTATGGATGTCTCTTGGACTTAGAGAATTTTTCATTCGTTCAGCGAGTAAAACACAAGTAGTTCTTTCACTTAGAATACTTTGTGTAATAATCAGTCATACATCCAACAAAATGGACACATGCTGGAAGGTATATGCGGCACAGAGCTCAGGCCTCATAGTACTCTATATCGTATATGGTTCTAGCCGCACGAGCACTTCGTCTTCTCCAGTCAGCAAGTTCAACCATGGCAAAAAACTTCAAAAACCAAAAAATTATTCTCTATAAAAACTTTATTTTAACTTTAAATCAAGTGAACCAAAAGCCAAAACGCCTGAAATGGAATGCTCTATCAACAACAAAAAATGATTTTCTAAAATACCATGTTTTAGTAGATTAAAACCAAAAAAACTTTTGGAACCCATGAAAATCCTTAACAAAATGTAGATCTACACGAATCTATCTATCAAAATTGAAAACTCTAAGTATTAAAAGTGTTTAGAATCATAATGTACAAATAATAGACTAATAAAACACAAGTAATAAAAGAGAACTAAAATCAAAGAGTTTCTCTATGTCATACAAGGCATACTTGCCTAGAAATGACAGAAGAAGGAAAATAAGAGTAATGAGGGAAGAGAGAGAAATAAGTTAGATTATATAGCTAGGCTTTGAAGTTTAGACCATGGGTTCAACTCATGACCAAATCAAACCAATAATTAAACCATGAGTCTAATTGAACCAAAGAATGTGTCTAGTCTCCATGACATACAACCTAATTAATATGAAAGAAATAAATAATATAGGCTAGAAAAGAATACGTTCCAAATACGTATATCGGAAACGGGGAGTGACATCTCTATCCACCTTAAAAAAATTTATCCTCGAAATTCAAACCCAAGGCTAGCTAAAGAAATCATAACAAGCACTACACTAACTACAAGCTCATCTACACATACAATCAAATTTGATCATAAAATAAAGAAAAGTAATATCACATAGTATGGATAGACGAATCACGAGATTCGAGATACGAAGGCATAAGAATGAATATACCTTCCGAGTCAAATAGATGTGGATACCAAGATCGGATCATCCTCGTTCTCCTACGTTGACTCTCCCATATGGTAATGACCCCAAGTAACCCGGATAAGATGAATAGTCTGATTCTTGAGTACCTTCTCCCTTCGGTCCAAAATAGATATGGGTTGTTCCTCGTAAGACAAGTCCGTACCAACGACTAGCTCGGAATGGTTGAGGATATGACTCAGATCTGGGAAATATATACGCAATTGAGACACATAAAATATATCATGCACCTTACATAGCGAAGGCAGAAGGGCAAGATGATAAGAAATATCGCCCACCCGCTCGAGGATATCGAACGTACCGACGTATCGCGGACTATACTTCCCACGAACCCAAAATCTAATAACTCTACGGGTCGACAAAATTTGCAAGAACACGTGGTCGCCAACCCAAAATACTAAACGCCTACTATGTTGATCTACGCAATGTCGAAGCCTATCTTGCGCAACTCGAAGTCGCTCACTGATCTGCTTGACAACTTTACTATCTACGTTATCATCTTTGGGCCTAACATCATTCACTCACCTATAACATTCCATGCCAATGGTGACCTACACTTTCTCCTATATAACTCTTCAAAGGGTGCCATCTGAATACTTGCTTGATAACTGTTATTGAATGAGAACTCAACGAGATGAAGGTAATCTTAGCAAAATCCTCCAAAATCTAGAGTACAAGCTCGTATCATATCTTCTAAGGTCTTGATAGTTTTCTCTTATTGCCCGTTCATTTGTGGATGGTAGGCGGTATTGAATCTCAACTTGGTACCCAAAATCTGGTGCAAGCTCTCCCAAAATTTAAAGTGAACCGAGTTTCTCAATCTGATACAATACTCACTGGGATGACATATTGTCTTACTATATATCGCATGTACATCTCTGCTAACTGCTCTGTGGATTGCTCTGCTCAAAAAGGAAGCAAGTGAGGTACTTTTGTGAGACGATCTATTATTACCCAAACTGTATCAGACAAGTCGGAGATCTAGGTAAATCGGTCACAAAGTCCATCGCGATATATTTCCACTTATACTCCAAAATATAAAGCAGCTGTAATAATCCTGCTGGTCTCGGTTGGTCGGCCTTTACTTGCTGATATATCAAATACCAGGAAACGAATCGTGCTATCTCCCTCTTTATCCCGCTCCACCAGAAATATTGCTTGATGTCTTGATACATCTTGGTACCTCCTAGATGAATTGAATACTGGAAACTGTGCATCTCGGTCATTACTTCTTGCCTGATATCTCACTTTGGTACACATAGACGGTTTCCAAACCTAAGAGTTCCATCTTCATGAATCGGCAATTCTTTCCTGAAGCCATACTCATTCCGCCCGAAGCTTATGAATTTTTGGATCCTCCGTCTGAGCTGCCTTAATTCTCTCAACCAAGGTAGACTGAATATGTAAACTAGCCAATACTTCTATCTCCTATAGAAGTACTATCTCTATACATATCTCTCAGAGATCTTCTGAGATATGCTACTACGATGTCAACATAAATGTACTACCTCTCCTGCTAAGAGCATCTTCTACCATATTTGCCTTGCCTGGATGGTACTAAAGTTCTATATCATAATCCTTTATCAATTCTAGACACCTCCTCTGCCTCATGTTCAGGTCCTTCTGGGTGAATGCATACTTTAAGCTCTTGTGATCCGTAAATATCTCCACCCAATTACCATACAAGTAGTGCCTCCACAGCTTAATTGCAAATACTACCGCCACCAACTACAAATCGTGAGTCAGATAATTCTTCTCGTGATCTCAAAGCTGCCATGATGCATAAGCTATCACACTTCCATGTTGCATCAATACACACCCAAGTCCTTTGCTTGACGCATCATAATACACTATAAACCCTCCAGAACCTACTGGAAGCATGAGAATCGGAGCTGAACTTAATTTCTTCTTCAATTCTTTAAATGATGTCTAGCACTCCGTTGACCAATCAAAATTAGCTTTCTTGTGCGTCAATCGAATCAGCTGTGCTGAAATTCTTGCAAAGTCTGCCACGAACCTTCTGTAGTATCCTTTTAATCACAGAAAAATATGCACTCCATCTACTGTCTTAGGAACTGGCCAACCCTCTACAGCTTCAACCTTCTTCGGATCTACTGCTACTCCTTCTCCCAAGATGATATGACCCAAGAATGATATATGATCCAACCAAAACTCATACTTGTTGAGATTTGAGTATAACTGGTGCTCCCCCAAAATCTGTAAGATCTTTCGAAGATGCTCTTCATGCTCCTCTTCACTATTGGAATAAACAAAAATGTCGTCTATGAAAACTACCATGAACTGATCTAGATATGGCATAAAAATATGGTTCATCAAGTCCATAAATATCGCTGGAGCATTAGTAAGTACGAATGGCATAAATAAGAAGTCATAATTTCTATATCGTGACCTAAATGCTATCTTGGATATATCTTGATCTCGAACTCTTACTTGATGATACCCTGATCAAAGATCGATCTTGGCGAAAACTTTGGCCTTGCTCAATTAATCAAACAAATTATCGATTCTTGGTAATAGATACTTGTTCTTCACCGTTACTGCATTCAATTGTCTGTAATCGATACATAACCATGATGACCCACCTTCTTCTTCACTAGAACCATTGGTGCTCCCCAAGGTGATCTACTAGTTCGAATAAACTTCTTTGCCTTTAGCTCTTCTACGTGTTGGTACAGCTTGTCTAATTCTGATGGTGCCATTTGGTAAACTTTGCAATATATTGGCCTTGCTCCAGGGATCAACTCAATACAAAACTCTACGTCCCTTATTGGTGGTAAACCTAGATGTTCTTCTGGGAAGATGTTTAAGAACTCATTCACTATCTCGGGAAGATGTCCTTCTGCTATCACTATCACTGCGATCCTCTCTTCATGCTGGTCTCCCACAGATCTGTCAAAGGCAAAACCTTCCGTGCTCGGGATACTAAATAATATCGTACCCTTGTGGAAATCTATCGTAGCATGACTGTCTCTCATCCAGTCTATGCCTAAGATAATATCAAAATTACCCATAGAAAACTTGATCTATCATCCTAGTAGTGAATGCCCATACACTACAACCAGACATGCTATACATATTCTACTAACTCCTACTATCCCATTACCAGTGAGTATATTCAACCTCTCTGGCAATGCCTCGAACTCCAATCCAAAGCGTGTTACGAATCGTGCAGATAAAAATGAATAAGATGCACCTGAATCAAACAATACTACTACAATATAAGATATGATAGAGATGTTACCTGCCACCACGTCGCCATATGCCAAAGCCTCCTCTAGAGATAAACTGATAGCTTATCCTTGGCCATGCTGGGCTTATCGTTGTTGTCTCCCTTGGAACGCTGTTGTGGCCTCTATTGGCCCTGCTGATGATTATGCTACTATTGGTACATCTAAGCTTGTTTCGATAGCGTACGCTGAGCTAATGGCCTCACTGTTATTGGTGGCCCCCTCTGCTGGACTTCCCCTAGTGGAGGCAGCGCTGGTAACTGTTGGGCTGGCCCTCCTTGCCTCTGCATCATCAGAGAATTAACAGGACTGCCTCATACATAACCCATTGGATTCTCTACATATATCTCTAGTATGGCCTCCCTTGCCACAGTAAGTGCAACCCACTGGTGCTCCTTAGCGTTGTTGTTATTGTCTCAGCTGCTAACGAGTCGGTATTATCACGGTCAAAACTGTTGCCTTCCTCGATGCTGAATCATGGATGTGAATGCCAGGTGATGCTGCTGACGTCATAGGTACTCCTCCATATCCTCCTCTACTCTGAGCATGAAACCGATTTTGGCCTCATGTCCTTGCTGATAACCTCTGCATGGTAAGCTCGTGCTCCGAGCTGATATTAGTACTTCTTCGTATGTCTGATAGTTGTTCACCTCTACCAGTTATAGAATCTCCAGATAAAGTCCTTATTGGAACCTCATTGCTCTATCCGACTCCGTAGCCACCATAGTCGGAGCAAATATACTCAGTCTGTAAAACTCGACTACATATCCATCCACAGTCCTACCGACCTGCTTAAGACTGATAAATCTCTGTTGGAGCTCATTCTGGGCTATGACTCCAAAATATTCAACCCCGAATCGAGCCCTAAAACTGTCCCAAGAGATAGGATACCTCAAGACAACCTCTACTGATGCCCACTAGTTACGGGCAAGGTCTTGAAGCTGCAATCGAACTTGATCAACTTGTTCATCCGTCGAAACCCTTGTTGCTGCCAAAATAATCTTAATATCTTGCAACCAGGCATCTGCTGTGATGGCGTCCTCTGTGCCATCGAAGTACCTTGGGTTAAGTCAATAAAATCTAACCGACGCCCCTGAATCAGTTCTTCCGCCTCTTTCCAGAGCCGTCGGTAAACCCTAACTCAACAAGGCATTCTTTTCTTGTTGTTGAAATTGTTGATGTTGTTGTACCGCCATCTAGTGTTGCTGCATAGCCATTATTCCCCGGAGGATCTCTAGTAATGCCTGGGTGTCAAGTACTGCTAGTACTGCTGGTACTACTAGGGGTACGAGGATCTCAGGGGTTAGTTCATCAATATGCCCAACTTCTGGTTCTACTACGCCAACTTGCTCAACTACTGGCCCTATACGGATCTGACTCTGAGCAGGTGCTACTTTCCATTATTTCCTAGGGGAACCCTGTCCTTCCATGCCTGCTTCTCCAACAACTGAAGAAGCCTTAGAGAAAAGGATAAGAAACATCAAGAACAGGACAGGAATGATCAAGGAGGCAAGCAGTTTTAACAGTTCAAGCATTAGTACCGAGGAAGATGAAACAATATATCAAAGGGGACATATTTGATTGAGACTCCTATGACCGTAACACCCTAAAGTCTGAAAACACAGACCTGCATGGGCCACCACTAAAATCTTGTCACGCCTAAATACCGAAATACTGAAACGGACATGGACAGCTCTCCCGTAAAGGTATAAAATATCGTACGGTAGTCACGGCTGTAACTAGTCAAGGGTGTGCATACTACAACCAAGTCATTTAGGGTCCACAACACATCTATTGTCTCAATCAGTCAAGTAAGGATAGTAAACATAGAACATTTATGACAAGGAAGTAAGGCATCCCAAACACCCTGCAATAATATTCTGGAACCCAGCTGTACAAAATAAGAAAACTGGTGGAGTAGAAAAAGTACATGACCATGATCAACTACAGCCTGATTAATTACAAACATGTAAGGAAACTAAATCTCCAGATTTAGTCTAACAAGTGCCGGTGGCTAAACAGCCAAAAAAATAAAATATACGATAGCGAGCAGGGAAGAAGAACCCACTCGTTTCCCTCAGCGACTGTCAGTCTAGTACTTGCCATTATTCAGGAGAGAGTATGCTTGATCCCCGGGTACTGGATCTAAACCTGTCCATGCAAAATTAGGGACAATGAGTAGGAGAAATGGAAGTTTGGGGTAGGGTTAGACTCCAAATAGAAAGTACCACAAAGGAAGCACAAATGAATAACCAAAACCAGGAAGAATAAACATATATATATATATATATATATATATATATATATATATATATATATATATATATAGTCATGTATCATAGTTTCGGTTCATGGCCTATCGTGATACAACAATTAAATCCTACAACCAAACAAGGGCAAGGGTTAGACCATCGCACCATGATACTCTATGTCCCTAAACTATTTAATAGAAGGTACAATGCACAATCAAGTTCAGTTACATAATCGGCCAATAACTTGTACGACTTACTAGGTGGAGTCTGGGTTATCCCAGAAATATTAATTATGAAATAAGAATCCTCAGGTCGAGCCATGTTCTAGCAGGGGCTACCGAGCCATTAATCAACGCATAGCACATAGTAGTAGTATGCACCGGTCCCTCGTTAGGCTACCATGCTAAGGTCGCATAGAACACATAGTATAATATAATAGTCGTATATTGTCATCCACTAATAAAAATTTAAACAATATCCATGGGGGCCATCCTTCATTCCCATAAATGATTAAGGGTGGCTAGTTAAGCACGATCTCGGGATTCTGTCCCTCCCAATGCTCTATATATTTTAGTTGCCTAGTTAACCCTACGGTTAGCTGGAATCACATAGTGTGGTCACATATTACTCCTCTTATAAGTGGTACCATAGTACGGGCACGCTAGATTCGAATTCGCTTTGCAACTTTGCAGTTTAATTTGGATTCACCCCAGCGTGATGCAACAGTCAAACAAATTATAGCCACGCTTGGTTAATGACCAACTATCATGTCCATGCTGGAGGAATTATATCATATGTCGCTTTGCACGTAGGCACACCTTGGTATAAAATATGTAACATAATCACGTAGAAGCACTTAGCATGTAGGAACATATAGCACGTAGTAAGTGTATCAGCACAGATACTAATAGTCGACTCAAGTTACGAATCATTGGTAAATCGCATGGGTTCTAGCACATAGTCAGGTCTAACACATGGTCACTTAGCTAACATATATTAGCAATCATTAAAATCACACCTGGAATCACAAAAATTCAATAAAGCATCCAAACCAAGCAAAACAGTAAAACATGCACATAGGCCGCATTAGGACCAGGGATGCATAAAGCCAGTACAACATAGGACAGGGCCACATAGGAAGGCGGCCGCATATGCGTCGGTGTCGCATGGAAAGTCGGCCTCCTATGGGTCGGTGCCGCATGGGATCAGTACCACATATGACAAGGCAAAGTCCACTCCTTCGAACAAGTGTTGAGTGACGTGTATTGAATGCGTGTCAGAGAAGTTACTAAAGTAATGGATGTGACAAGCTATAGAGTGTGTCAGAAAGAAAAGACAAACTCATAGAAAATATACAAAAGCAAAACAGGATTATGCGTCCACAAGAGAAGAGGTGCATAGTCACTATCGCATGAGTCTGCTTGCCGTATGCTATGCTTGCCGCATGGATGTCTCTTAGACATAGCGAATTTTTCATTCGTTCAGCGAGTCAAACACAAGTAGTTCTGTCACTTAGAATACTTTATGTAATAATCAGTCATGCATCCAACAAGATAGACGCATGCTGGAAGATATATGCATCATAGAGCTCAGGACGCATAGCACTCTCTGCCGCATATGGTGTTGGCCGCATGAGCACTTCGTCTACTCCAGTCAGCAAGTTCAGCCATGGCAAAAAACTCCAAAAACCAAAAAATTATTCTCTATAAAAACTTTATTTTAACTCCAAATCAAGAGAACCAAAAGCCAAAATATCTGAAATAGAATGCTCTATCAAGCACAAAAACTTGTTTTCTAACATACCATTTTTTTAGTAGATTAAAACCAATAAAACTTTTGGTACCCATGAAAACTCCTAACAAAATATAGATCTACACGAATCTATCCATCAAAACCAAAAATGCCAAGTATTAAAAGTGTTTAGAATCATAATATACACATAATAGACTAATAAAATGCAAGTAACAAAAAAGAACTAAAATTAAAGAGTTTTTCCATGTCATGCAAGGTGTACTTACCTAAAAATGAAAGAATGAGGAAATGAGAGAAATAAGGGAAGAGAGAGAAATTAGTTAGCTTATATAGCTAGGGTTTGAGGTTTAGACTAAGGGTTCAACTCATGACCAAACAAATCCAATAATTAAACCATGAGTCTAATTGAACCAAAGAATGGGTCTAGTCTCCCTAACATGCAACCTAGAATTTATATTGTATTGGGATGGTTCCACTTCGAGATATTTTGAGTTGTACTATCCGTGAGACTTATGTTGTATTTGAGTTAGCTACTCTTAGACTTATTATTATTGTTTGAGATGTTTATTTCTAGATATATTGGAACTTCTTTATATCATTTCATATCTTTATCGTTTCATTCATCTTCCTATAGATATTATTATGATTGAGTATTGGTTGACTTTATATTTATATTATATATTCATCTTATCCTCCTTATGAATTTGAGATCATTGACAGGTTATATATTATTGTGAGATGTGATAGATATTATTGTGAACTAGACAACGTTCTACCGACGATGCTGCGGCATAGGCTGGACGTACCGATGACTCATGCCCAATTTTCGGGTACGGGTCATGACAGCCGAAGCTTGTTTTCCTTCATTATCACGTCAAAGATTGCCATGACGTTATCATCTTCGAAGGAATAAGTTTCCTTCGATTTTGGGGCCTCTGTGGGCTTTTGCTCGGGCTTCTTTGTTATATTGGCGACAAAAGCCTCCTTCCCCTTGCTATCCCGGTTGCTATTACTGATGTTGTAGTTAATGTTGTAGGGAAGTTTTTACCTATCATCAGCGACGGGGATCTATATTCCCAAGAGGTGGGCATCCTTCACTTTTTCTCAGCACCGACAACATTTATGATTAATGATGTCCAGTCTTTAAAGTGAGAGTCGTCCATCCAGAGCCTGACTGTGGGAAGAAGATTTCTCTGACAGATGTCCATCAGTGTGGACTTAGGGTTACCGAAGGGTAACTTTAGCGCCGCTTGCCTGTATCGCTCGATGTACTCCCGTACAAACTTTTTCTTTCTTTATACGATTTCCATTAAAAATGACATCGTCATGTCATTTCCCCTATTATAGAACCGTGCAAGGAAAATACCTTTGAGATTATCAAACAATGAAATGCAGTTGTCCTGGAGGCTGCAAAACCAATCGAAGGCTATTCCAGACAATGCTCCGACAAAGAGCTTGGTTAAGAGGACGTCGATGTAGACGTCCCGTTCTCATCTCGAAGTAACTCATAAACTTAGGGGATATATCTTTCCATCAAACGGAGTTAAGTTAAAGGGCTTGTACTTGGGAGGGTACGGTACATCTCTCTAGTCGAGGGGATACGTTTGTCGAATTCCAAGCTCACATAGTGAGTCCCGATTTTCCATTGAGTCTAGGTGGGACCGAAGTTCTTGGACCTCCCGTATTGCATTTCGAGCTTCATCGACTACGGAAGGAGCGAATGATCCGGGCAGAGGATGATTACTGCCAGTAGGTGGAGTGATTGTATTTGAATCCCTGTTGGTCTCGGGGTCCAGGCTTGCTTAACCAGAGGCCCTTGTGGGTTGTGAGACCATATTCGCCTTGATCTACAGCATTGACTGGGTCAAGGCCTGCATTAACATATTCATGGTCTACATTATGGCCTCTAGGATTTTGAGGCATTGTCGATCGTTGGGGCGCTTGTGATCATCTTCTGCTATGTATGTTATTCTCACATGGGAAGAAATGGATGGAACGGTGGACTCCGCATTTTCTGTCTCAGACTCTTGCCATGAATAGTCATCCGGAAAAGTTGGTAGTGCCTCATCCTCTTCGTACTCGGAGGGAACAGTACCCCGAGCGTAGAAAGCTGCGTTCTCATGACGATGGTGGCTACCCCCAGGAATCTCCATATCTTTTCCTTGGGAATTAATGTCTTCTCGGAATGTCGGATTGTTATAAAGGTCTGGAGGATTACAACCCCCAGATTGTGTAGCCACCTAGGGTCCTGAGGAAGAACTACCCCCAGTGGCTGATAGCTTCTTCTTTGAGCGGGTGCCCAGGAAAACACCTTTCGCGGGTTCTGTTGTCTCTCCCTTGGACCCATCTTCTTGACCTGATAGTCAAGAGTGACGGACTGGAGGTGCTGGACTTCCGATATCCCTTACGGAGGAGGCCTTCCGAGCAGAATAACATGAGACAAATGGCAGCTCCTCTTTCTCTTGTGCTTGTAACTGTTCTCTGGGTTAAAACCGGGTGGCTGCCTTTGTTTGCAGCCGCTGGAATACAGACATACTGTTTGTAGTTAATGCTACTTTGTTACAGTAGCTGTTGATGATAATGCTGGCACAGTAATGCCCTAAGGAGGAAATTTCATAAGCCTCTGTTGATTCCCTCATTTTATGCTTGTGATTGATCATGTTGCGCAAGTCAAGCAAGGGATGATCCACCTTTGCACCCTTCTTATGAGCTGGATATACCGAGAACATGGGCACGTAGGTGTTGACTTTGCTTCTTGACTTGCGGTTCGTACAAGAACTTGCCCCAAGTTGCCAACGGAAGACTCTTTAGACCGACCCTGTCCGATTGCCACTGCGGACTGGATGCATGGGCCAATTTTATATGACTTTTTGTCAGGAGCACGCATAGTTAGTGGTGCCTACTGACGGTTGATCGAATGAGAAATTGCTTGAGCTTAGGGAGATCGCATTGCCCTAGACTTCTTTGTCCTAGCACGCACCGGTGCATAGTATGAAGATTCCAAGTTTACATCTTCGCCTTTCTCAGCATGGCGCATGGAGTCAGCGCTGCATGAGATTCAGTCGAAGACGAAACTTCTGCTACAATGATGGTCGCATATAGCCATTTTCCTGCAGCTGCTAATCGGTGTCGCATGGTTCTTCTTATGCGGCTTCCCCTGTGGCCAAATAAAATGTGCCTCAGCACCTGAACTTCTATCATCGTAGTATTTTTCTTTGCATGAGTTTGGACACTGAGAACCTTTCTTCATAGCCCCGACTGC
Source organism: Iris macrosiphon (assembly GCA_036927795.1). NCBI lineage: Eukaryota > Viridiplantae > Streptophyta > Magnoliopsida > Asparagales > Iridaceae > Iris > Iris macrosiphon. The sequence goes on from JAYESA010000002.1 coordinate 105,727,722, forward strand.
AGCATGGACAGGGTCAGCCTGGGTGGACGCATGATGTGCGTCTTCATCAACAGGAAGAAAAGCGGGGAGCGCATGCTACGTAGTTGGGTGAGACACAGCGGCCTTTGCTACCCATATCCTGCGGGTCTTCTTAGGCTTTGCTAGCCTTGGAGAAGGACTTGCGTTATCCCCGGAGAGCATTTCCTCGAACGCTTGTTGGTCGAAGCATACCACCAGTATCCTCTGGATGGATCCCATTTTGGCCGTATCAGACTACGTTACTGCCTTATCATCAGAGGAGAAGGACGTCCCCAGTAGAGTTGCCATCTTGTTCGCCATTAGAAGTTGTGAATAAAATTTTTTAAACAACGAACAAAAAAGTTTGAAGAGATCATAGATATAATATCTAAGTACAATATTTTTTATCTGGGTCATGACGATAGAGATCGAGTATTGCAGCGGCTTATTTACTCCGTTGACGGTCTGACGAAGGAATGTGGATTCTCTTTTCTATTTTTACTCTCCTGAGCTTGTGTGCACGTACGTAGCTCACCCCCTCCTTTTGGGCATGCTACCATGTTATTTATAGTCATCGTGTTGATGGACTATCGATTCTGCATATTCCTCTGTTTGGTGGGCCGCATAGGACTCCTTCAATAGAATATGGTTGTAACTGTAGTCGCATGCCACAGGCAGGATGCCACGTGGTCTTGGTTAAGATATATCATTGATGAGATCTCAGGGTTGTTTTTAAGCCGTTGTGTGCATGACTTTGTCAACTGGACATGCAGTCAGCACTAATCGTGCGAGAAATCTTCTTCGGTTGTAACAAAAAGATCCTGTAAGTCGAGAGGCACATAACATCTTGGCCGCATAGTGTTGTGGCCAAATATGTGCTCTCATTTGGCCTTGGTCAGATGGACATTCTGGACGTACGACATTGTGGCCGCATACGTGCTCTCGTTTGGCTTTGGTCGAATGTACACTTTGGCCGCATGATGACTAAGCCGCATGGATATATGGCCGCATATGAGTGAGCACGTAGCATAGCACGTATGACGAGACCATTAATGAGTTGATGTAACTTTTTATCTTTTTCTGAGCCGCCGTCTTCACGAGTCTCAAAGCGTCTCAGTGTGATGAGTGGTGTGTCAGAGAGTCTGCCAGGCATTGAATGTTGCATCAAGGGGCTCTTATGCGGCCCCCATGATCTGTAGTTATTTAGGCCGCATAGTGTATACTATGCGGCTTCCACCTCCTTGGTTGATCAGGCCGCATGTGGCTCCTCTGCGGCTAGGTTTGTTCAGGCCGCATGTGGCTCCTCTGCGACCTATTTTCATTTTTGAGGGGACAAGTATTCTTTTATATATATATGGGGCCCTACATGTCTTTACCCGAAGGTCAAACTTGGGTTTGACTCGGATTCTCCCTTATCTATATATAGATACTATGGTTTCTTTTTAGGATGGCTTATTTTGCTGAGAAAAGAATTTTATAAGAAGCCATAGAAGAAAAGTTGTGTTTGGTGACAATTTTTAGAAAGAAAACAAAGGAAATTTGTTTTCAAACTTTACAGGTATATTATCCTACCTCATAGATTTCCAAATTATATTCCTATTCCTAAAATGAAGTTCATTTTTTTCAGATGAAATGAAGTTCGTTGGACACCTAAAAAATTCATATAAAAATATGTGTTTCCACAGTGTATATCCCTAGTAATTTTGTAATAACTCATAAATCGTTCACAATTTCTTAATGAAACAAATTTTGTAGTAAATCTAACATATAGAGCTACAAGAATATGAAAGTAGATCACTAAAATATTTTTCTACAATTAGTTACGATCCTCACAAGTTAGCCTTCCATGTTTATATACAATCAGAATTTACCCTAATTTGAAAGATCATAACTTCCAAATGGTTTAGTAATTATGCATAAAATTTTAGTAATCTAATAATAAATATGTTTTTAATTTATAACCAAAATTTCATAGCTATTGGATTAACAGTTTGGGAGAAATAATTCTTCTATCATCTATTATCCTATTTATTAAAAATATTCATAGAAAAATATAATGTGTTGTATTTTGTGAGAATTAGGTGCTGATAAAAATTGGGTATATCAAGAGGATATGGAATATAATAACTTTACTTTTTTTACAATTTTATAATTTATTTCGATAATGCTTATAAATTTTTAAAAGCAGAAAACTAAGTTACAAAAAGCTAGAAAATATGTTCAAAACCTAGAAATAGGCGACTTAGACCGATCCTATTTTTCTAGTTGAAGTTTATATATATATATATATATATATATATATATATATATATATATATATATATATATATATATATATATATATATATATATATATATATATATATACACACACACACACACACACACACACACACACACACACACACACCTTGCTGACTTATATAGTATCTATACATGCATTTGTATCATGTCTATCTTTTCATATTCATGTATTTTACTTCATTACGGTCTTTTCCTGTTTGTTACACGATCATGTGCACATTTTATCTTCTTTTCATCATGTCTTTGTTTACTTGTTCTTGTACTTCCCTCATGATAGTATATGTTGATCCGAATTCTGTTTTAACGAGCATGACTTGACTTGATCATGTGTCTCCATATTACTTATACTTGACTTGACTTGACATGAGATCGACTTGGCTTGACCCTTATATTCTTTTATATGAGAAGATTGATAATAGGATTGGCTACTTGGCCACCCTCGACTCGAGAGTCCCACACAAAGCTACAACAGAGATTTACTATAGTTTAGGAGTCCCACACAGGGCTACCCTCTATAGGATTGTTTGTCCCACTCAGGTCTGTGGTTATTCAATTTATTTGTTAGCCATGTCCAGTACCACGCTTCTCTACGGTATGCCACTATCTTAGTATTTCATGTATCTTAGTTTTTGTTTCTTTCATGTCTATTTTTTTTGTCTCTTTTGTATGTTTATTTACTGTTACATTCGACATATATATTATGTATCTTGCTATGTCCCTTCTAAGGACCTGGTGATAGCTACTGGTTATTGCTGAGCGCTGGATGGGACATTGGGATAGTTGTGATTCTTTTGTAGGGTTCAAGTATATTTAGTGGATACCTTTCTTATATTCATCTATTATTATATTTCTTTCTTGTTTGACTTATTTTGCTGATATAATCTACTTTTGATAGACTCGAATTATTCTTTCGAGTCTATTTGAACATATATGCTAGTAGGGTGCAGACCTGAACCATATTGTTCATTCTTGATGTTTATTCTTTATGTGGATTGAGATATAGTTTGACTTTCCTTATTAAAAAGTATACCCTATTATAGATATCATATACGTATTCGGGTTGGACTAGAGTCTACTTGATATATAGCTGGCTATTGCCACTATCTTGGTCCTACATATTTTGGGCTGGGGCGTAACAGTAAGATATTTCAATTTTCTATGACTATCTTGAGCTACATGTCTTCTCTTCATTCAATGATTAATATTAAAATCATGTTGCCTTATTGAAGACAAGTCCAATATTTTACCTCTTCATCTTAGCTTATTTTGTTTTCCTCGTGACTACCTAAATCTACTTGTCCTAGTAATGCCCTTAGTGCTATGTAAATGCTCCCTTGAAAATCTCTACCTAAGTAATAATAAATGGGTAATCTTCCATTACTTTGTCATGGTTATGCTCATCTAAAATTTTGAGGACAAATTTTTTTTTATGAGGGTACATTTGTAACCCCTAAAATCTAGAAATACAAAATTTAGAATTTATAAAAAAAAATTATAAAATAAAATTAAAATTAAAACTATATATGTATCCCTCTTGTAAAATAAGTTATTACTAAAAGGATTAAATAAATAAAGAAGAGTATTAAAAAATGTTAAGAAAAGGAAACAATAAAAGAATAAAGAAAAATATTGTATTGATTAAAGCTTATCCTTTAAGTTATATAATAAGATTAGTTAAAGCCATGAATGTATTGGTTTATTAACTAATTAGTGAGATTAGTTATTGTGGGAAAGCTTCTGGAAGCTCTCCCCCTTGCCTTTACCCTTCCCATTTAGGAAAAATATTCTAGATTGCCCCTCCATAGGGGCTTGGGGATCAAGTCTCTAAATCCTATATAAATCCCCCACTTCTATTCCTCATTCAGCACATTCCTTGCAACCCGTACATTCTATCACTTCTATTTTTCTATTTTTCTTTTTTTTGAGATGCCCGGCATATCGCTAGGGACTTTATGCACGCTACATTGCATGCCTTTTGGGTCCACTGCCCCCAACCTCTTACTATTTATAAATAGAAGGATTAATACGCCCCCGTGGCTCGATCCACTGATCTTCCGCCACCCAGCCAGGGTCTTATGCCTCACCTCAGTAACCACAAGGATCACTCGAGATCGGCATATCACCTCTATTTCTCAAACAACTCCATTATTTCCATTTCTTCCTGACCTTCTCTCTATCACCATTCATTCCGATTGTCCCTGTTCAATCCCTCGCCCACACTTCCAACTCACTCCCTCACATAAAAACTTTCCTGACACCACAAGCTATCTCCTCACCACCACTACCACCACCATTTCCAGCTGACCTCATGGTTGTAGAAGCATGAAAAATATGCTGGATAGCTATACGCAGCATGTTGATGCAGGGCAGCGTAAACAGAGGACCTCAGAGCCATCGACGTGCAAATAGAGCTTTTTCGCTAAGCACAGCGTAAAAAGTAGCCTCAAGGACCATCCGCATAATGCAGTATGTCCAGGCTGCTTCAGCGTAAAAAGGGTGCTACATCGCCTTTATGGCGTAAAACTCATCCGTTTTTAATGCAGCATTGAAGTGTACGAGGAAAGCTTCGTATTCTTCGAAATGAACCTGTCAGATCATGCAACAAACCTGACGTCTGCACTCCTGACAAAGCTGCACGACGACCCAAGCGACGGCTATAATGATGGCGCGGCACTGCAACCCAGGCTATCATTTGCTGCCATTTCCTTGGCGTAGACCGCTTTTATGCATACAAAGGAATACGCCGCCTAGTTTTACACAGGCAGATGTGAGTTGTTTAAGCTTCGCAGAAGACAAACAGCCTGCCACGTCAAAAGCTGCTCTTCGTACAGGGCTCGAGGCACGTCTCTGCATTTAATGTGCAGAGCGGTGACAGGTTCTCAAGGCACGTCTCTGCATTTAATGTAACGAATACTGACAGATGCCCGAGACACGTATCTGTATTTTATGCGCAGAAGGGTGGCAAACCTTCAAAATATGCCTCTGTATTTAATGTACAGGATAATGGCGGATCTCTGCATTTAATGCAAGAGATTTGATTAAATATCACCGAACCGTCGTCTAGTGACATTCCCTTTGTACCAACTGCTCTTACGCATACAAAGGGGATACGCTGCCCAGTTTTACACAGGCAGACGTGAGCTTCTTACGCTCCACAGTAGGCCAACAGACCGCCAAGTCAGCAGTTACTCTTCGTACAGAATTCGAGGCGCGTATCTGTATTTAATGCGCAGAATGATGGCAAATCTTAAAGACAAGCCTTTGCATTTAATGCGCAGGATGGGGGCAGATCTCTGCATTTAATGCAAGAGATTTGATTATATCTCCAAGAGCCATAATTCCAGCTAAAATGTCCACATCATCTCGGCTTCTACGCCTGCTCGGCTTCTATGCCCACTCGGCTTCTATGCCCACTCGGCTCCTACGCCCGCTCGGCTTCTACGCCTACTCGGCCTCTATGACCACTCGGCTTCTACGCCTACTCGGCTTCTATGCCTACTTGGCTTCTACGTCTACTCGGCTTCTATGCCTATTTGGCTTCTACGCCATGGTGACAGTTATTGGCTTCTACGCCAACCTCTTCTACACAAGGGATAACTACCTACGTGGCTTCTACGCCGTGATCTTCGCAGCAGATATACGCGCTTCTCCCTTAGTTGGACACACATCACATGCTCACTCAGAAGGTCATCTATACGCTGGCATTGGTTATTTTAAACCGTCATGTAAAAGGGTGCTGTACTTTCCATAACTCGGTTTCTATACCGACTGAGTGGTCACTGTCACTAAAAACTCTATAAATAGAGATCTCTATCAACAGAGGTCCAAGGTCGAAAGGAGGTCGCAAAATTGAAGATCGAACGATCGGAGATTAGTCAAGGAATCCAGCATCAGATCCAAGGTCGAGAGAGAGAGAAGAATCCAGAGCTCAGGCAAAGAGAAGGGATCGACGACTTTGGCATCGGGTATCCACCCTCTTTAGCAACCCTCGAAGCTGCTTTCTGTCTTCTACGGCACTTCTTCAACATCGTGTGGTCCAAGGGCCAAAGTGATCGACTGCAGATCAGACTCCTATAGTAATATTTATCCAGATTAAATAAATTGTACTCGACATCCTCGTATAGGATTAAATTGTACAATCTTGTTTATAAACACAGAAGAAGGGCGGGTTTTCGTATAAGACCTTGTTTCCACATATTATCTTTTTATTTATTTTATCAAACAACAAGATGGCGACTCTGTTGGGGACCTCTTTCTCTTCTGACGAGGAAGCAATTGCTCAATACGATACGGTATCCGTGGGATCCGTGAAGAAGACACTGGTCGTCCAGTTCGACCAGTCTGCCTACGAAGACATGCTTCAAACAGGGGGTAGCTCTCACTCTCTCTCAGTCCAAGACAACAGGAAGCTGCGTAAGGTCTGGATGCCCAACACATTCTCTACCATTCCTGTGGACTCTCCGACCTCTCCGATTTCTCCGACCAACGAGGATGTAGCATTGCTCCCTCCGCGCCTTGCGCGTAAAATTCAGTCGCCTGTCTTTTGCAGGGCAAACAAAACTTCTGGCATTGCCTCAGCGCTAACCCAGAAGTATATCCCGCGCTCTGCGCGTAAAATTCAGTCTCCCGTCCCTGGCGGAAAAGACGAAACTTCGGACAATGCCTCAGCGCTAGTCCAGAAGCCTATACCGCGCTCTGCACGTAGAAACCAGTCTCCCGTCCCTGGCGGAATAGACAAAATTTCTGACAATGCCTTAGCGCCAAATCAGAAGTTTCAAACGCGCTCCGCGCGTAAAAATGCCTTTGCCTTCCGCAGAAAAGAAGATGATCCCTGCAATCTACGCAAGGGAAAGCAAGCGGCAGACTACTCAACTTCTCGGCCTTTACGCCAGCAAGGGAAGAATCTGCCAGCCCTCCGGATTACGCGAGAGGCTGACGGCCGACTGAGGACATCCTCAGCTTTACCCCAACCGGAGCAGAGCTCCAAATTACGCCAGGAGAAGCCCCTCAGCGTAAAGAAGGCTCAATTTACGGAAAGACACCCTCCTCGGGGATTATCCACTACCCAGATGGCCAACATATTGTATACAGGAGGCACAGGAAAAACTAGGGCTCCCAACATCCGTATGCACACAGATGTGAACAGAAGGAACAAGTCATCTTCTTCTTCTGTAACTCCTCCTGACCTGCACAAGTACCTAATCCAGAAACGCAAGAATAAGGGATCTTCCAGCATGTCTATTACGCCTCCTAACGAGCACTCTTGTAATAGTCATAGGATTGTAATTAATTGTTGCTGTTCTGAAGCAAAATGGTCGGTTTTTGATCGGTTGAGCTACTCTCCATCTTTCCAGGAAGAAGAGCCCACACATGCATCGGTGAACATGGCTTTACACATACCTAGAGGAAGATTGGACTCAAGACCTCATCCCTCTAGAGCTCCGAGTCGAAGGAGATTCAACCAGCTCCTTAGGAACACTGAAGCTGGGGTGTTCCGAAACACCCATTCGAGGTCGCGACAACCGACTTCGTACTCTTCTGATTCCAAAGCTGGGGGTCGCCAGTCTCCCGAATCAGATACTGAAAGTATAGAGTCAACTTCTACAGAGACCTATACTAATCTTTCAATGAAACCCAGGGAGATGGGAGTTTATGCTATTGGAAATGAACGCGAGGAAGCTTCCCCATCAGGGAGCGCTGAGCAGCGCATTACTATACTGGAGACATCTCTAAAAAAAATGCAATCCATGATGGAGAACATGCACCAGATGATGCTGACTCAACACACAGCTGCTATGGCTCAATCGTCAGTCCCTTCAACTCAGATACGTGTGGGCGTGGACTTACCACCATCCAACGCGATCCAAGAGCCCGCTCTAGATCAGGAGTCAGCAGTTCCTCTGCTTCCTCACTCGGAGAATGTATTACCTTCCGTCGGAGTCGCGATGTAATCGATTCCTCATCACTCCGTGGTCCCGCTACCGGCTGAAGATCCGATGCAGGTAGTACAGGAGTTGAAAGCCCAATTTGATGCCCTGAAGCACAAAGATCAGCTCAAAAAATTAGGAATCAACCAACCTTACCCAGCTATCTGGGAAGAGGTCCCTATCCCTCCTAGATACAAACCACAGACTATGGCTTTGTTCGAAGGAAAAACGTCATCGAGTCAGTATATGAACTACTTCAGTATGATGACGGTATTATTACAAGGGTACGACACCCTCCTCACTCGGGTGTTCAAAGGCTGTCTCTCGGGGGTAGCTTATCAGTGGTACCGAAGTCTGGCGGACAACTGCATTACTTCTTTTGAAGACTTCAAGGCGTTATTCTTCACGCGATTCTACGAAGGAGGGATGGACATGTCTATGTCCTCTCTCATCGAAGTTAAACAGAAGGAAAATGAGAATGTTCCAACTTTCATCGAACGTTTTCGTCAAGCCACTTTGTAAATGCCTCCAGGAGTTCCAGACTCGGCATTGGTGGACATCTGCAGGAAGAACCTTCTCCCCGTGATCTCGGTGTTCGCAGGACCATATCAGTTCCATGATTGGCCCTCGTTCATCATCTCAGCGGTAGTCGCGGAGGACAATAGTCAGAAGGCGCGTGATAATGGCATCATGATCTCGGCCTCTGATAAAGATAAGAGGTCATCCTCCAACATCGATCATCCTCGGGGTACCAAGGGTAAAGAAGCTCTGGCGATCAACACGTCCAGGCAAAAGACTGTGGCTACCACATAGACGATACCTGGGACTTCCAGGCCCATTGAAGTGTACTTTTTCGACGACGACGATATTTCGAGCATATTCGAATATCTCGTCAAAAGCGGCAAGATTACCCTTCCTGAGGTGAGACGGCCCAATAAGGCCGGCAGTACCAACAACCCCAAGTACTGCATCTTCCATAGGTACATACACCACCCCACAAAGACGTGTTATATACTAAAAAGGAAGATCCAGGAGCTGATCGATGCTAAGGCCCTCACTCTGCGCAACAGCGAGAAGACGGTTACAGCCAACATGATCTCTCTGCCTCCCCAAGAAATCTTGGACGGTGTTACACCTATTTCTCGGACGACGATGAACATCGTTAATCTCCCTCCAGCTAGAGGTTAAAATCATGACCTGATACCACTAACTACCCAGCGAGGCGAGAGTATGTGGGTCCATCTAGATTTGGTGCCCGGGATCGAGAAAGAGACTCAAGCTGCTAAGGCTAAGTCTAAGAAGAACACGAAGCGCAAACCATGTCACATGGTTGCGGCAGACTCGGCATCAAAAGACGAGGTCTTAGCCACTGGAACCCGTTCAGGGAGGGCTTACCTCAAGGACCATGAAGCAAGTCAGGAAGATGCACCGGCAGACGCTTCAGCTACCAAGCTGTCAGAACCAGAGCCCGCCGTACCAGGGGCCGGTCCTTCGAGACCAACTTCGGTGGACAAAGGGAAGCAAAAGGAAGTACATTTCGACAAACCTGTGAAAAATATTCAAAGCAAAGGTTTAGAGAAGTCGTACAACTTCGACATCCTGGCCCAATTGGCTAATACACCAGCCAGGTTGTCTATCTTCGAACTACTCAGGCTCTCTCAAGACACTCGTCAAGCCCTGAGTGAAGCACTAATGCAGGAGGACGCATACTTGACCCAGCTCAAGTCCCCTGACGAAGAACCCGTGGCGTGTCCTCAATGCCATAGTGTGATGGAGGTGGTCCCAAACATCACTTTCACTCAAGATGAACATGTTGTTAAAACATAACAGGCATGACAGACCCCTCTATTACACCGGGTATGTCAGTTCCATGGAGGTCGACCGGATTCACATAGATCCGGGATCATCAATCAGCATCATTCATTATAGTCTGCTCAGACCGCTGAGGATTCCCACCAGCGAATTGGCTTACACCACCACTACAATCGTAGGTTTCAACGCCAGAAAAAGTAAGCCGTTGGGGAAAATTCGTCTAAGGATACCTCAGATCAGTGGCCACATGTTACGTCATTGATTCAGAGGTGTCCTACAACATTCTGCTAGGCAGACCTTGGATCCACGACCACAAAATCGTTCCTTTAACTCTACATCAATGCTTTAAATATGTAGACGCCCAAGGAACAGTACAAACGAAGTTTGCTGACCTGAACCCGTTTAGAGGAGTAGAATTCTACTACTCCGATGTCGTGTTGTACTCTCAAGACTACACGGAAGAGGTGTCAGCCAAAGCAGAGAAGGAATCCTACCGGGAGCCAGAAGAACCCTCTTCCGAACAACCGCTATCAATCAAGGTGAAAGGACGGACTACTCGTCCAAAAGCCATAGAGCCTATGGCGATCCACCTGAACAAAACCAGGTCAGGAAAAGGGGGTGATCCTCTAGTGATCACTTTGAACCAGAAGCCTCCATCCTTGGTCATCAACCTTCGGTGCAGCAGGCAGCCGATCGATGTAAATACAACCGGGAACAAAGTTTCAGATGATAATAAACATCCTCTTTTCTAGTATATTGATGCTCAAATTCTGAACCAGGAATCCTCTCCCCATGATGATACAGAACCTATAGCACAAAAATTCTTGGAAGCTATAGATTCCTATCATCCGTATGTGTGGGAAGTGGCATCATCATCCAATGTCACCACGATATATGGACCGCATGAAGATTCTATCTTCATTGTCCCGCCTACTTACAGCAGTCAGCATTAAATAGTCTTCGGTCGCATACGCAATGGACCGACTGTACAAGAGGATTCTCCCGACGACGACATTGGTAAAATGCAGGTTCACAGATACAGCCCACAAGCTTTGAAGATCATGCAAAGTATGGGTTATAACTTGAAGCTGAAACCAGGTCTCAACTACGGAAAAGGCAGACGAATGTCGCTGCACGGCGATCCCTACTATCAACGAACTCATTTCGGATTAGGGTATACCACCTCCCTTGCAGCTCCTGAGTCAAAAGAGGATATCTTTTCCTCTTCTCAAAACGGCTCAGCGCCCTCCGACTCATCTCATGCTCTCGAACGAACATTATCAGTAAATATGGTTGTGACAGATTCCTTCGAAGCAGACGAACAAGAATCTGAACTGTTTGAGAATGACACTTGGGCTCAGCAAATGGATATACAATGGGAGTTCCGCTTCGAGCAGAGAGAACCTCCCACTGAAGATAGAGTTATCCAGATTGACGTTAGGGATAAACTTTTGCCAAAGCCAATATTTATCAGTAACAATCTTTTCGAAGCAGAAAAGGAAGAAGTTATCCAGCTGATAAAAGAATATATCGACGTCTTTGCATGGAATTATGAGGATATGCCAGGCCTTGATCCAAAGGTGGCCACTCATAAGCTCAATATATTGCCCGATTCAAAGCCTGTGAAGCAGCACCAACGTCGGTTCCGCCCGGATATGATAGACGCCATCGAAGTTGAAGTCAAGAAGTTGATAGCCTACGGCTTCATCCGAGAAGAACAACATCCCGACTGGGTCGCCAATGTTGTCCCGGTCATGAAGGAAAATAGGAAAGTACGTGTCTGCATCGATTACCGAGATCTGAATGCAGCCTGCCCCAAGGATGAGTTTCCTCTTCCCATCACAGACGTCATGATTGACAATACATGCGGTTTCGAACGTATGTCTTTCATGGACGGATTTTTAGGATACAACCAAATCAAGATGCATCCTGAGAACGAGAAGCATATTGCCTTCCGGACACCATTTGAGGTATATTGCTATACGGTCATGCCCTTCAGATTGAAGAATGCCGGGGATACGTACCAACGGGCTATGAGTAACATATTCCATGAGCATTTGTGCAAGACAGTGGAGTATTACGTGGACGATGTAGCTGTCAAAAGCTGCCTCAAGGACAATCACATCCAAGACTTGAAGACAGTATTTGAATTGATGCGCCAATATCAACTCAAAATGAATCCTACAAAGTCCTTTCTGGGGGTATCTAGTGGCAAATTTATGGGATTTGTTATTACCGCCAAAGGCATTCAAGTGGACCCTGATAAAGTCAAGGCCATCTTAGAAATGCGACCGCCCAGTAATCTGAGAGAACTCAGGAGATTTCAAGGCCGTCTGGCTTATATCCGAAGATTCATATCCAACCTCTCTAGAAGATGTCAGCCCTTTTTTCATCTCATGAAGAAAGGTGTATCCTTCGTATGGGACGAAGCCTGTCAGCAAGCGTTCGGTGATATCAAACGCTACCTCACTAGTCCGCCAGTTCTGGTATCTCCCGTCATAGGAAAACCGTTCGTGTTGTATGTTCGAGCAATGGATCATTCTCTGGGAGCTCTTCTCGCATAAAAGAACGATATGGGCCATGAGCAGGCTATCTACTACCTCAGCAGAATGATGGTCGGAGCCGAACATCGGTACAACCCAGTGGAGAAAGAATGCTTGGCTCTGATGTTCGCTATCCAGAAAATGCAGCACTATGTCACAGGCCAAACCATTCACATTATCTCCAGGGTCAATCCTCTGCGGGTACTGATGAACAAGTCAAGTGTTCTTAATTCCCGACTTACGACTTGGGCGATATTATTAACACCGTATGACATGGTGTACGTCCCTCAGAAGTCTGTCAAAGGCCAAGCATTGGCTAATTTTCTAGCTGCTCATCGATCCCGGAGGCCTCCAAGCTGTACGAGGACATTTCCGACGAAGTTGCAGAGTGTAATTCCATAATGGAAGGTGATGTATGGCAAATATTCTTCGATGGTGCCTCCAGAACTGGTCCCAGGGGAAACGTGGTCTCGGAAGTAGAAATTGTCCTGGTTGCTCCTGATAAGCTCGTCATCTACCGAGCATATTCTCTTAGCGAGCCCTGTTCTAACAATGTGGCAGAGTATAACGCTCTACCAATTGGGCTCCAAGTCACTAAAGAATTGGGCGTCGAATCTCTGGAAGCTTTCGGTGACTCTCTGTTGATCGTCAATCAAGTCAGAGGAATATATGAAGTCCAGAATCCAGACCTCATCCTCTATCACCGAGCAATGGTCGAGATAGCCATGACGTTCAAAGGTTTCTTCCTAGAGCATGTACCTCAATCTCAGAATCTGGAAGCTGATGCCCTAGCCAGTCTAGCTGCAGATTTAGCTATTCCTATAAGAAGGCAGAATTCGGTAATCCTTCTTAGCAGAGATTTATTCTGTATGAAAAATAACTTTCACATAGAATGCAGCTACGTTGTGAACACAGATCCTCCCAGAAGAGACTGGAGAAGTCCCTTTATAGATTTTGTAGCATACGGAATCTTGCCGGAGGACCCTAAAGAAGCAGTATCCGTCAAAAGATGATCATTACGCTTCTATTTCGAGGCATCCTCACAGTGTCTATATCACCGGACCTATGACAGACTGCTATTGAGATGTCTCTCAGATGATGAGGCACAGCGGATCATCCGTGAAGCTCACGACGGCGTATGCGGAGTGCACCAACCCGGTCCTAAGCTACAGGATCGTATAAGGAGAATGGGCTATTACTGGCCTACTATGATCACAGATGCAATAAAGTACGCAAGACAGTGCAGAGCCTGTCAGGTCCATGTAGACTTTATCCATCAACCTCCTGAACATCTACATCCTACGGTTGCGTCCTGGCCTTTCAAAGCATGGGGCATGGATATCATTGGTCCTATTCACTCGTCTTCTTCCAGAAGTCACCGGTTCATACTGGCCATCACGGATTATTTCTCCAAATGGGCAGAGGCGATCCCTTTTGCTGAGGTGAAGGCATCTAATGTGATCAGCTTTATCAAGCATCATGTCATTTATCGCTTTGGGATGCCCCGGAGAATAATTCATGACAATGGGCCTCAATTCATCAGCCAAGCATTTTATCAATTTTGCGATAAAAATCGGATATAAAATATGGCCTCTACGGCATATAATACTGCTGCTAATGGTTTGGCGGAAGCTTTCAACAAAACCATTATCAAGCTCTTGAAAAAGTTTGTCTCTTCGAACAAGAGGGATTGGAATGAGAAGCTTGGAGAATGTCTCTGGGCATACCGTACAACGGTACGAGCACCGACAGGTTGTACCCCATTCTCACTGGTTTACGGGAGCGAAGCAGTTCTCCCCATCGAAATCCAAATTCTGTCACTCAGGATAGCCGTGGCTAATGAGCTGACTCAAGAAAAGAATGACCTTTTAAGGCTTCAAGAGCTAGAAGGATTAGACGAGAAACGCCTCCAAGCTCAATAGCGCATCGCGTTCTACCAAGCACGCATTTCTGGAGCTTTTAATCAAAAAGTAAAGGAAAGAGTGTTCAGAGTCGGCGAGCTAGTTTTAACCGTAAGAAGGCCGATGATTCTTACCCACAGGAGTAAGGGCAAATTCTAGCCCAAATGGGAAGGCCCTTCTGTGATCGAGACAACGTTCTCAAACGGCACTTACAGGTTAGCCAAGCCTAATGGAGACCTGTTAATGGCTCCTATCAATGGAAAATTCCTAAAAAGGTACTATGCTTAACCTACTTTGCTCAAGTGGAATATGGCAAAAACCTCATTCTGATAAAACTACTTCCAAAACAAAACTAGTGGGATCGTATTCTATCATGTTCATATTACCTCTGAATAGATATGTCCTGCTAAAACTTACCGAGAGTATATCACGTCCATATTACCTCTGGTATCACTTTTACCCAAACTTGTCATTTATATTCCAAAATGATGGGTCCACAAAGTCAGATGAAAGGCTCTTTATTATTCCCCAAAAAAAGAGCGAAAGTACATTGAAAAGCAAAAAAGTACATCATTTATGGGGAGCGGTTAGATCGCGAATCTGCTATGCCAGAGCAACCATTCTCTCATCCCTGGAGTTCAAGACGTCAGTGCGAGCCCATTCCATCCTTGCCGCATCGTTGTCCAAAGCAGCTAGCTCAGACCGAGCCCGCACAAAACCTGAGTGGAAAGCACCCAGACGCGCCAGATTCTGCTGAATAGTCGCCCGTCGCTCCTTCAGCACATCTTGGGCTGCCGACAAAGAGAGAGCCTTCGCCTCTACTCGAACGAGCTCATCCTTCAATATGCGAGTCTGCGCTGCCGCTTCCTCATATTCGGCTTCGCACCGGGTCAACTCGGGAATGACATACCCCAATTGGACACGTTCTTCGTCCATCTCCCGCTGCTGAGCCTCGATGGACTTATTTAGAGATGCCATCTGTTCAGCAAGTTGCGCAGTCAGGGAGTCGTACCTAGCTTGAACGAGACTGTCAATATTGCCTCGAGCTAGCTGCAAGTATTCGTTAATTGGTTGCTCCAAACCATTAACTATCTCCTCCAGCGTGTCAGCTACCCCAGTGTCGTTGAATTCTCGGATCGGTACTATAGAGGCCCGGGAGGACCTTCTCAGCGACGCAAAACCCTTCTTCTTTAACACCATTGATATTAACATTTTCAAGGTGGTGTAGAAGATACCAGTATACTACACGGTCAGCGCAGCTAGATCCGAATAGACGCTGGGAGTGGCCGCGATAGTGGCGAGTCCCCCTCCAAGAACAACCACAGACGATGTTGCCACGACCGTCGCCTCAACAGGAGGTGTGACAAAAGAGGAAGTGCCAACACCCGACGAAGTGACCGGCGTACTCAAAGGAGGCATTGTCGCAACGACAGGCTCGTCCTCCTTTTGAGATATCGGAATCTCTTCGACAGGCGAGCCGGCACCCGAAGATATCTTCTCTTCAAAATCACGTACCTCCGTGTCGCCGCCAGGACCTGACACAGAGCCAAAGGGCGCATCTACACTACCCTCCCCGAAGATGTCTTCCCCTGAAAAGAAGACCAAAGGAAGTTAATATCAGCATAATGTTAATTTTCCTAAAAGAAGAGGTATAGAAGACGATATTTACCCATGGCCAATGGTGTATATGTCGCGTCAGCGGCCAGTACAGCTAAATCATTTCTTAGTAATGCTAGGCAAGCTGTCATACCTGGAGAAGGGGGTGCTCTTCCGAATATCGGCAAGTACTCTTCCGAATCTTTGCCGAGATCCCCCCGAGGTTCACCAGGTGGGATTTTGCTGCGTGCACCGACAGACACGGCAGGGGTCTCTCCCGATGCTAACCTGGGTAAAGATATTCTCATTCGGCTCGGCCCCGAAGGCGATCTCGTTCCACTACCTGAAGCGGTAGCAGCGACAGCAGCCTCAAGCAAGAATTCTCTGACACCGCCAGCCGGGACTGTCGAGGTTCCCTCTCTAAAAGGCGAAGAACCTCCAATCAAAGAATCATCCCCGACATGGGGAGATGCAGGCTCACTTCTAGGAACCTCAATACCAGGAATTCAGAGAGGATGAATAACCGTCTTCTTCTTTCTCTTACGAGGGGAAGTCTCCTTCGGAGTATGAGCCCTTCGCTTCCCAGAGATTACCAAAGGCCCTGCAGGCAGAGGTACTTCACCCCTCGATACCGCCAACAGAGGCTCATCTGGATTGACGGACTCCTCACCCTCGTCAGAAGAAACTGAGGGGACTTCGACTCTTCCCCCAGACTTGGAAGAAGGTACCCTAAAACTTTCATGCATATCAAAATTGCGATGGAAGGTGTTGGTTGCCAAATAGAACTGGGCATACGAGTAGAGAATGCGCAGCTCCGTGGAGAGTAAAATGACAGACACGGTAAAAGTTGTCTCAGTGCAACCCATGATAAAATATTGCCATCCTCTGGCTCCATCAATGAGTCCACCCCTGGACCTGAAGCTGGTGACGGCATTGCCCACGTACAACTGGTCATACCCGAATTGCCTGGCAAACCGACTAGGCAAGTAGGGCTCGAAGAAGCAATGGTCTTCACTCATGTATAGTAGGTGGGAAGGTCTAATGCAGGCCAACCAATTAAAAGACTCGGGAGAAAGAATGGTCTTTCCGTTGCCTACGTCCTGAAGTCTGATCCCCTATTGATTGAGATGTACAGGGGGAACAGTGCAGAAGAGCTTCCAGCTGTGACTAAGATTAAGCGCCCGCCGACAGTCTATAACTGTGGTCACGTTCCAGGAGGAATTCTGGTGGTTCAACAAGAAACTAGCCCCCGAGCTACTGCCAGAGATGGGAGACATAACCCTAGAGTTATGAAGAATTAACTATCCCATCAAATACAGGTATGGTAATTCTACCCTGGAAAAGCTATCACGCCGAGTTTTATCGGCGAGCAGCCCGTCAGTCATGGCCCTCAGGCCAGCTTGAATGCGGCACACCATGGCAGGGAGCAAGCCCAGTCTTGCCCCAAATACCAGACGTACTGCAGGCCATAGCGTGTTACGGTAAATGCGGTCCGCAGATGCGATGCCGGGTACAACCAGTCGGCGCAGCCATATGGAGAGAAAGCCAGCCAGTTGAGCTTCCCTGGACAGAGGCCCGCGGCAGCGCCTCAAATAACTATAGGCCTTGGTGCCTACGGGATACTTTCTTATCCCTTCGTCGAGGATCAAGTCCGGAGCCCCAGCGTCTTCCATGAGATCGTCAACTACCTGAGCATTAAGCACGCTCAGAGGATTCAAAGGCTAATCCTTGCCTTCCAATAACTTCTCCGGCTTAGCAGTCCTGGACCGATGAAAGAAGAGGTAGGACGTCCATTTACAGATGTGAGCCAAATCTGAGGGCTCACCATAAAAGGCGGTGTAAGCTAGGTAGTGGCACATCAGCTCCTGGTACACTTCCACTACCTGAGGGTCCGAATCTCCCAACTCCCGGTTCATGGGAACATACTCTTCATATGGGGTATCCCCCATCGGCAGTCTCGAGATCTATGCCATCTCGTGGAGGGCCAATCCCAACTCCCCCAGTGGAGTGGCGAAAGTCCCGGTGAGCGAGATATATCGCTGAATCAATGCCAGAAACAGATTGGGGTTGAGAGGCAACCCAACATTGGTGGCACTCACAGCTGCAAACAGACCAATGCTCTCCAGCTCGATCTGAAAATACTTCAGGGCCCAATCAGCTAAGCGAGCCCATTGAAGATTTGTGGGGGTAATCCACCCGCCTGTCCGAGTGTTCACCTTAGGTTATACTCTCCCGCACCCTATAAAATTATTGCAGAAAGTCGATAATTGGACCGGTTGGATCACTAAACTGTCTTACTCGGGATACTGCCCGGGTACAGTCCCCTGAACATCGTCACATTGCCGGTAGGGCGGCTGACAAATGACCCCTGGTCAGCTCCTTTCAGATGAAATATCTTCCCCGGCCTGCCGTAAAGATCAGGAGTCAGCGTCCACGACATCCTCCTGGGATGTGTAGCATGGAAGAATGCCGAGATGGGATAGTCTCTCGGCATCTTGGGCAGATACAAAACCAAACTCCTGGCAGGGAAGACCCAGAGTTCTTTCTTGGGCTTCGTCTGGGACTGCTTGTCAATCATGTCCCCGAAGAGGCAAGCCGGCTTTATGTATTGGTCCCCATCTATGTACGTCAGGGGCTCTCCATTGATCATGTTCAGCAGCGTTCGCTCGCCCTGAGCCGATATCAAAATTTCCCTTCCTTCAGGATACTGGGGCCCGGAGATAGGAAATGTCACGTGCGACAGATCCTCCAGATAGTTGGAGTGCAGCATCCCGACGACAGAACCCATCACATCGGCTAGCGGAGACGCATGCAAGTTAACTGCAAGAGTGCAAGAAAAATACATCAGTTCCTATAACTGGACATTACAGATCTTGCAGCATATGCAGAAAAATTAACAGTCTGTGCTTTACGCCAAGACTGTAAAAACTTGATCATTACGCTGGAATCCCATTCCAAGACGTAAAATTCAAGACTGGCAGTATACGCAAAATTTTTGACAGTTTGTGTTTTACGCCAGACTGCCAAAATTTGAGTTATTACGCCGGAATTTCCATCCCTGCGTGACACTCAAATTATATAGAATACGCCAACTTTCGACAGTCAAAGCTTTTACGCCAGACTGCGAAAAAATGGAGTTTTTGCGCTGACACATTAGAAATGTGGGCATAAAAGATAAAATATCTCTGTGCGTCATCTTCCTCGAAGAGGCTATCAGCATAGAAGATGACCTAGCGTGTTCACGTACAACTTATGCGAAGGATTTTCACTCGTTCTTTTTTATCCCAAAAGCTCTACCTTTAAGGCCGGGTGCACTGCTAGTCGGCGGGATACTTCGTTCAGAATGAAGCTCGCCGTGCCCGACGGAAGTCACCCCCGCTTGAGTAGAAGAACGAGAAGAAGAAGAAGCAACCTTCTTTCCCTTAGAGTAGGAGACTTGTTTCGAGGCCATTACTAGAAACTTTGAAGACTCGGAGAAGAAACGAAGAAGAACTCGAACAGTCAAAAGCTTTCTTTCGCAGAAGACGGATGAAAAGTTTTTCTCTCAGAAACTTAGGGTATATATAGAGTTCGGATGGACTCCTCAAATCCCGAACCAAATCTCACATTTAATATTTGGTTATGATTGGGGACTACGTCAGCCTATTTACTCAGAGAAGGCGGACAGTCAGCGAATTCGCAAAGTTTTCGTGCAAAGAAGATTCGTGGTTTTTACGCTAAAGAGCTTTCTATGCTCGACGGCTACAGATCTACGGCTTCTACGCTCATAGGATACAAGTCTATGGTTTTTAAGCTCGGATGCTTTTATGCTCGGTAGCTTTTACGCTCGAGAGGCTACAAACCTATGACTCCACGCTCAGCAGCTACAAATCTATGATCTTGTACTCGGTGGCTTTTTACGCTTAGAGGCAACAGATCCACGACTTCACGCTTGGAAGATTTTCTTTTCAGAAGCTACAAATCTACAGTTTTTACGCTAAGGAGCTTTCTACGCTCGACGGCTACGGATCTACGGTTTTACGCTCACAGGCTACTAGTCTATGGTTTTACACCCGGATGCTTTTATGCTCGGTAGCTTTTACGCTCGAGAGGCTACGAATCTACGACTTCACGCTCAGCAGCTACGAATCTATGATCTCACGCTCGGTGGCTTTTTATGCTCAGAGGCAACAAACTTATGATTTTACGCTCTACGACTTTTCGCATATCTGAAAAATGCGCAGGCCAGTACAGTACATCTGAACAATTCTCAAGGTGGTCAATAGCAAGGGTTCACACAGAAGATACTCCTTCTTGACCTCAAAATATCCCAAGTACCCAAGTCATACAGAGTTCAAACATTAAAAGTTACTCTTCTTCATGGGTCAATTCGAAGTTCATCCAGAATCCAGTCTGAATATTTCGTCTGCAGTTCAAGATGGCGACTCAGTTTTTGACAGCCAGTTCTTACCCTGTTCCAAGAGATTTTCGAGAAATTATTCTTGAAGACGACGGTCTGAACAAAAATTCTGTTTATCAGAAGTAAAAATAGTTCAGAATTCTGCACGGTCCCTTATTCCTAACAGCAGGACAGTTTGAACACTCGACTACTAAAGCGGCTTTTTGCGCATCCTTAGTTATGCATAAAAGATAGGACAGGACCTAGCACTCTTTCTAAACAGAGTCGGCATAAAGTATCAGACGTGTCGAAGCTACACATATTCAGACTTCACAGCAACATATGGCAAGATGATCATATGCAAAGAAGAAGACGATTTTATTAAAATTAAAAGCATGATTACATATGAGGGAGATCCAGTCTACAAGGGTTTTTCTTCATTTTCATGATTACATATGAGGGAAATCCCGTCTATAAAGTACTTCCTCATCGTCATCTGAAGATCGTGCCCAGAATCTGTTCTGCCAGGTTCTCGCATGGGCGAAATTCTTTATCCATCTTCTCCAGCAGTCAGTCGGTGACCGCAAACCGACTGACATATGATCAACGGCGGAAGGATACAAAACTGGGCCTAGACCCATCCTCCAATACGAAGAAGCAGGGTAAATCTGCTTTCTTGCGTCCAGCGCCATGACAGATTGAGTTGAGGTATTTCACCCAACTCAATCGCGGACAGCAGCTAGTTTATCTGCCCTCGTCCACGGATAACGGGAGAAGGTACAGCTTGCAAGCTGCGTGGTCTAATATGACCCTTCCTCTCTCCCGAAGAACCGCCATACAAAGTTGTTGATTATCCCGAACAAAGGAGGCTATGATATCCTTCTATGATCCATCGTTACAGAGGACACTTGCTCGAAGACGCCATCTTTTTTGGCTCCTTACATGCTGGAAGAACATGGTCTCCTTCTTCCTCAAGTCAACCCAACGAACTCCGGCCATTATCTCTGAGTGGTGAACGAAATATGGGAAGAACAGGTTAACTCCTCAGCCTTTTTATAGGCGAAAGAGATCACACCGGTCTCCAATAAACTCCGCCATAAAGTCTGCCTTGAAAGAACGTGTCAGACTTGACCGTTTCAGGCTCCATTCAGAGCGTTTCAAATTCCGAGGAATGGTTCATGCTTTATTCAAAGTGTTTTAAATTATGAGGAATTTAAAAGCTTTGAAGGGGGTCTTGTAGAAGCATGAAAAATACGCTGGATAGCTATACGCAGCATGTTGATGCAGGGTAGCATAAACAGAGGACCTCAGAGCCATCGACGTGCAAACAGAGCTTTTTCGCTAAGCACAGCGTAAAAAGTAGGCTCAAGGACCATCCGCGTAATGCAGTATGTCCAGGCTGCTTCAGCGTAAAAAGGGTGCTACATCGCCTTTATGGTGTAAAACTCATCCGCTTTCAATGCAGCATTGAAGTGTACGAGGAACGCTTCATATTCTTCGAAATGAACCTGTCAGATCATGCAATGAACCTAAGGTCTGGACTCCTGACAAAGAGTACTGCACGATGACCCAAGAGACGGCTATAATGATGGCATGGCACTGCAACCCAGGCTGTCATTTACTGCCATTTCCTTGGCGTAGACCGCTTTTACGCATACAAAGGAATACGCCGCCAAGTTTTACATAGGAAGATGTGAGCTGTTTATGCTCCACAGAAGACAAACAGCCTGCCACGTCAAAAGCTGCGCTTCGTACAGGGCTCGAGGCACGTCTCTGCATTTAATGCGCAGAGCGGTGACAGGTTCTCAAGGCATGTCTCTGAATTTAATGCACCGAATACTGACAGATGTCCGAGGCATGTCTTTGCATTTTATGTGCAGAAGGGTGGCAGACCTTCAAAACATGCCTCTGCATTTAATGTACAGGATAATGGCGGATCTCTGCATTTAATGTAGGAGATTTGATTAAATGTTACCGAACCGTCGTCTAGTGACATTCCCTTTGCGCCAACTGCTCTTACGTATACAAAAGGGATACGCTGCCCAGTTTTACACAGACAGACGTGATCTTCTTACGCTCCGCAGAAGGCCAACAGACTGCCACATCAGCAGTTACTCTTCATACAGAATTCGAGGCGCGTATCTGCATTCAATGCACAGAATGATGGCAAATCTTAAAGACAAGCCTCTGTATTTAATGCGCAGGATGGGGGCAGATCTCTGCATTTAATGCAAGAGATTTGATTATATCTCCAAGAGCCATAATTCTGGCTAAAACGTCCACATCATCTCGGCTTCTACGCCCACTCGGCTTCTATGCCCACTCGGCTTCTATGCCCACTCGGCTCCTACGCCCGCTCGGCTTCTACGCCCACTCGGCCTCTATGACCACTCGGCTTCTACGCCTACTCGGCTTCTATGCCTACTTGGCTTCTACGCCTACTCGGCTTCTATGCCTACTTGGCTTCTACGCCATGGTGACAGTTATTGGCTTCTACGCCAACCTCTTCTACACAAAGGATAACTACCTACATGGCTTCTACGCCGTGATCTTCGCAGCAGATATACGCATTTGTCCCTTAGTTGGACACGCGTCACATGCTCACTCAGAAGGTCATCTATACGCAGGCATTGGTTATTTTAAACCGTCGTGTAAAAGGGTGCTGTACTTTCCACTACTCGGTTTCTACACCGACTGAGTGGTCACTGTCACTAAAAACTCTATAAATAGAGACCTCTATCAACAGAGGTCCAAGGTCGAAAGGAGGTCGCAAAATTGAAGATCGAACGATCGGAGATTGGTCAAGTAATCCAGAATCAGATCCAAGGTCGAGAGAGAGAGAAGAATCCAGAGCTCAGGCAAAGAGAAGGGATCGATGACTTTGGCATCGAGCATCCACCCTCTTTAGCAACCCTCGAAGCTGCTTTCTGTCTTCTACGGCACTTCTTCAACATCGTGTGGTCCAAGGGCCAAATTGATCGACTGCAGATCAGACTCCTATAGCAATATTTACCCAGATTAAATAAATTATACTCGACATCCTCGTATAGGATTAAATTGTATAATCTTGTTTGTAAACACAGAAGAAGGGTGGATTTTCGTATATGACCTCGTTTCCACATATTATCTTTTCGTTTATTTTATCAAACAACAACGGTCACTAACATTCGACCATACCTTCTCCTTCGAAGTTTTCTCATCGCTCCACCGTATGCCTCCAGACCTCCTTCGCCACCAATGATTCCTTCGATGACCCATATACTCCAGTGACGCTTACGACCACCATTCCTGAGTCCTTTATCCATGACCAATAACCAACACCCTCTCCAGTCTCTACGGACCTAAAGACAACTCCTTCACCTGCTTTCGGTCATATACACGACATCTCTAGCCTCTTCCTCAACTTTCTGAACTTACAAACTAACCGACAGTTTCTCCAAAACTCCAACAAACCCGACATTTCACCGTAGTGGTTGTCGAACACCCGTTGTAACTCAGTCTGATCCCTAACTCTCCTGCATCAACCACAAAACCCAAACTCTGTGCCACTGACTCTCGACCCCGCTCAACCCCAACAAATTTTCCCGGATATGAATCCAATCACGACTTCAGCGTCGAAGCGACTCCCCTAGTGCCGCAACCCGGAGCACCAAGTGTCGCACTCCTTACCTGGTACCGTCCAGCTCGAAGATCCGACCCTACTATCTCTATTTTGGTCCTCTCCCGATATCAGCGTCCTTCGGTACTGTCAATAGTCAGGAAGACTTTCCTTGAGTAGGGCCACAACTCTCTCTCTCTCTCTCTCTCTCTCTCTCTCTCTCTTCGGTGAGTCTCTCGTTCCCTCTCTTGATTAGTGAAAACTAAAACATAATAAGAAGAAAGAAAAAGAAGCTTAGCCCAACCCATTTAGGAATTAGTTTCTGGGCTTTTAACTCATTAATAAGATTAAGATAAAGCCTAAAGTTTTGTTTAATATTTAGTTGGGCCTTTAAGCCATTTAGGGAATTTAGGAATTATTATAGATAAATATTGGGCTTTAACCCTAACATGGCCTTTGGAGAAAAACATATGTAGTGGGCTTTTAATATTTGTTGGGCTTTTTATTACTGAAAAACCTATCGGGCCAAACCCATAAAGTAAACTATGGTTTATTTAAGATGATATTTTGGTCTTAGGCTCAATAATTTGTTTGGGAATGATAGGGATGATATAAATAATAATTAATAAGTAATTAGCATAGATCATAATCCTAGGGTAATATGTATACAGGGAATTAGGTAAGGAGAACTTAAGAAAAAAAAACTTATATACATCTAATAAAAGCTTTAGTTGGGCCTACATAGGCTAGGCCAACCCCGAGTTTTTATTAATATTCAAGAGGTATTATTATAGGCCCGGGCAATTAGAATATCAATAGGTTTAGCGCATTAATGAATGATCAAATTAGTTAAGGCCTTAATAAAAGAAGTAGCGTAAATAAAGGAGTTAGGCCTAAATTTATGCAAATAAAATTTTGGGCCTGTAGCCCGTATATTATTTAGAATTGAATTTAGACATAAGAAATAAATAGGTTCCTTTTATATAAGTAGGCTTTTGGAAAAAATTAACCAATCTATTTGGCTTTTAGACAATATATTAAAGTAAATAAATGGGCCTTAGTAAAATGAGATAGTGAATAGACTTTAGTTGGGCTTGAATAGACTTTAGTTGGGCTTCTTAAATTGGATTAATTAGGCCTTTGAATGGAAGATCTAATAATATAATATAACATTTATATATAGCTTAAATAATATTAGATAAATGATAAATATGATTTATTAACCAAACTTATAAATAATTGGACAAATCAACTCTTTTCCTATCTAAAATTGAACATTTTCCAAATATTAACTATTATCTTTCTTTTTGGGCCCGCTTTCGGACTCCTTAATATCTGAATCTTAGAATTCACCGACCTCTAATTCTGGACTTCTTTTATATCAGTCTTGGCTATTTGGAATATTCTGGGCCCGCTAGAACTATCAATTATATCATTCAGGATCATTTATGGAAGTCAATGTTTGAGCCTATTTTGTGTTGACACGTTCGTGGCATGTATGTAATCCCCCTATTTTTTTAGTTTAATTTACTTTTAGTAATTATTATTATTGAGAAATTTATTAGGAACCGTATGAGTTATATATATAAACACATGTTACACCTAAGTCACATAACCCAAAAAATGTAACACTATGCTAGGTATGGCTTGTAAATGCCCAAATATCATGTTAGAAACTTATTTACAATATTTTACAATTTTTGAGAATTTTTGGATAATTAAAATCTAAGAAACCTAATTATTGACGCCCATTTAGAATTTATTTTCGGGTTCATACGGTACTATTTTATTATCAAACTTTTTATCTAGATTTAGAAATCCTAGATATATTTTTTAGAATTTTTTTGGAATTTTTTGATAATTTTAGGTATTTATTTGGAATTATTTAGCTTAAAATGAATTAATAAATATTTCCTGGTAATTAAAAATCAAAAGAAAAACTATTATACAGTCAGCTGCCACCTTAGCCGAGGGGGACCATGTTTCAGGCCCCAATGTGCCCTGGCGGGCCCAGTGGTCAGCCTAAAGGGCATCGTAGGATGGATGACACATGTCCCTTCCCTCAGCCTGTCAGCCGCTCCCTCACAATATATAATAAAATGAAAACCCTAATTCTAATTCAGCCGATTTATTAAGAGAGAGAGAGAGAGAGACAGGGGGGGAGGGTTCGCTCTGGATAGGATTTTCGATTTTTTCGACCTTAGCAAAGCGATTGCGACCAATCCTGATATCTGATTCATGCACCATTTTTTTGTTGGAACCGTATCAAGTAACCTTCTAGAATATCTAATTTGTTTTTTGTAACTCGAACCCGATAATTCTCTATAATTCTTTAAGTGTCAGTTGACCGAGACACATTTTCAGTTTGCTGTTTTTGTGATTACGGGAGATCCCGAACTTGGATTCATGATTTGTTTAATTTTTAGAAAGCTGACATAGATCCCTTTAACATAGAATTTTTCTAAAATTTATTCGATTAGTTTTATATCATGTTTAATTCGTGCAAACCCTAGACAGGTAGCGATCTATCGATCGATAAACTAAAAAATTATAACTATGATATCTCGCAAAAGATTTGAGATTCGTGTGAATCATCAATTCCAGCGTTCTTGTGGAGCTAAAATCAACGTGTTCATGTGCTCAAAATTTTGGTTTGCATCGGTCGACTTTTTGGTCAACATAATATCTTGATTTGCGTGCCACAAATTTTGAACTTGCATACATGATTTATTTTTAGGTATAACTTGTAATTCAAAATATTAATTATAGAAACAAATGTGAATTAGTTCTAGATGATATGACAAATAAACGGCTTAGGTGACATAGATGATAGACGACATAGATCGATCCTACTTTCCTAGTTAGGAGTGGTTAATTATAAATTGTATTCATGTATAACATATGGTGGTTGTATTTAGAATTTTTAGATATTCAGGATGTAAGCCCCTGATTTTTCAAAAATATTAAAATTAGGATTTTCAACAAATTCCTAGAATTTTCTGGGAATTTTCTGAAATTAAAATCAGGGTTTTAAATTATTACAAGATTTTTAATTGATAATAAATAACATTAAAATATTATAAAAATAATATTTTTGGGTGTAAAATGGAAAACTGGACTTAGGGTAATTTTTTCTGGAATTTTTTGGGCCTCGGACCTATTTTTAAATGCCTAAAAACTATTTAATTAATTATTTATTTATTGATTTATTAATTATTATTATTATTATTATTATTATTATTATTATTATTATTAACCCTAACCCAGCCCAGCGGCCGGCCCGGCCCATTGGGCCCGAGCCCGGCCCAGCCCTAGCGGGTCGGGTCGGATCCGCCAGACCCGACCCGAGACCCGCTAGCCCGCCCCCTCGACCCGGTCTCCCTCTCTCCCCCTCGCTCCGCTTCCGGCGCCGCCGCCGTGCTCCACCGCCACGACCCTGGCCGCGCCGCCTTCTCCGCAACCCCCTCCGCCCTTCCCGGCCTCGACCTCCGCCGCCCCTCCCTATTTAAACCCCGCTCCTCTCTTCTCCGGCCACCCCTCGACGAACCGCCACCGCCACCACCGCTCCGGCCTCGCCACTCCGCCGTCGCCCTAGCCACCCACCTCGCCGCCGTCAGCCTCCCCTGCTCCTCCCTCCTCCCTTCGTCCCCGGCGCCGGCCACCGCAAGAAGCAGCCTTCAGCAGCAGCAAACAGCAGCCGCTGCAGCTCGAGCAGCGCCGCCGCCGCCGCCGGCGAGCCTCCAGCCACCGCGCCGCCCTCGCCGGCGCAGCCCGAGCCCCCCCCGGCCGGCCTCCCCCATCGCAGAGCCGCCCATCGCCGGCGATCGACCCAAGCCCTAACCCTAACCCTAATTTTCAGAACCCTGTGTCCGACACGAGTCGGACACGTGTCGGACACAAATCGACCCTGTTTTCGGGTCCATTTCAGGTGCGTGTATCTTTTTGCTCGTAGCTCCGTTTTTGATTCCGTAAATTGTGTCGCGAAGCCTGTATGACCCTCTCGGTGTCCGGACAAACTGTTCGGGACATCGCGTCCTGTGGTGATCGCACACCGCGATCCAAAAACAGGAAAAACCAGACCCTGTTTCACCCCGGAACTGAGTACGCCCCGCCAAACGGGACGACTTGGTCGCGTGCGGTCTTCACAGATACGTACGCATCGTCGATACGGACGTGTGAGTTTTCATGGAAGCTAATTCGGGTGTGCGTGCACCCCGGAATCAACGCGTATCCGCGGACATCGCCCCGTATCCGCTTTTTCTGCAATTCGACCTAACTTTGTGTACACACGTCGGATCGAGACGAAACTTGCGCCATCGGACTCGTAGCGATACGCTGGTCCTGTGGGTCAAGTTTGGTTCGATTCTGAGAACGTTGACGAAATCGCGTGTCGTGGGCCCCACAGGCCCCGCTCGACGGACGATTTTGTGTTCGGCTCATCGGAATCCAAATCTGGAAGTTCCGTTGGGTTCGTATCAGCGTTCCTGACCTGTTGACACTAAGTTTGGTGAAATTGGAGACCGTTGACCTGGACACGTTTTTTGGTGCAAAGCGGGCCCAACGGCGGACCCCGTTTTGACCCGAAACTGCCGTTTTTGCCCTTGTCTCCAAATTGGACCCAAGGACAGGCATTTTTAGCTATTTGACATTTTCTGAGCATGATGGTAATGTCTATTTCAGCTTTTGGACTCATCTCTGGACTTTTCCTCCAAGAACCTAACTAATCAGATCCAAACAACAGGCAAGTACCTGCACTTCAAGTTAATCTTTATATATTGTGATAATTAATTCCCTGCTATACATGTACCCTTGATGTTTACACCTAGTGTTAGAAATGTTGAATTTCATGTCTTGAATATTGGTAGTTCCTGTCTTGTTTTTCATGTCGGGTGGGAGAATACTAAGGAGGCATGTAGTTTACCCTTTCCCCTGGATTGTCTAATAGCTGTTGGTACACGACTGTCCATCAGTCGGATCTCGATTGTATTGTCTAATAGCCGTTTATGACGGCCGGATTAGCCTTATAAACCCCTACATGCCAACTAAGTATTCTAAAAACAAACACAAGTTCGCACAGATAGTTCTGGTCATGTTATATTTCTTGCTGGCTATTGTAGTTCATTTTCTGTTTCATTTATTTCTGTTTCTCATGTTCCTGTTTACAGCTAACTCTGAGATAATAATGTTCTGCTAATGCTGTTTCTCAACATGATATCCAATATTTAATTGTCATAAAATATTCAGTTTAATCTTGTTGTGCACTGTGTACTTTGCTCCTTTCCTGACTGGATCTGTTGTTTAGGCGATGATGAGAACCTTGCCCCCACCTATTATGGCCCCTATGAGGCAGCAGGTGATACAGTTGCAGAGCCAGTTCCCGCACAGGAAGCTACTCCTGCTGAGTAGATAGCAGTAGTTATCTTAGTTTTGCTCTTTATCTTAGCAATCGGGTTTGTCCCCGATTTCATTCTGATTCCTGTACTAAAATATTTGAATCTATTGTCACATTTATTTCAGTTGCAATCTTAAGTTTCATTTCTCATTATTATCTTGCCTATTTTATTTTGTGAATGAGCTAGTTAGTAAATCTGGATTGGCCTAGACAGCGTACTACCGCCGACACTGCGGCGTAGGCTGGACGTGCCCACGCACTCGTGCCCGAATAACCGGGTGCGGGTCGTGACACAGGATGATCATATACGTGGTTCATGGTTATACTTGGTTACTTTGGGCTCGCAATTCAGCATGGACATCCAGACAAGTATACATTGCCCGATTTCTACAGTATTTTTATATGCTCTTATTATCCTATATATCTTTTTATATCCATGTTTGTCACTATTTTACTATCTTCTCATGTTATACTTGTTACACAACCACGTGCACATTTTATCTACCTTTTATCATATATGCAGTTACTTATTCTTGTACTTCCTATATGAGACTGTATGTTGTTCCATATTTATGTTTCCATGAGCGCGACTTGACTTGATCCCGTGTCCCTGTTACTTGATTTGACTTTACTTGTACTTGACTTAACTTTAGCATGACTTGACTTGATTTCGTAGTTCCCTAAGCGAGGATGTTGTTATTTAGCGTTGACTATACTATGAGCACTCTCGATTGTGAGAACACATTGTGCTGCGATAAAGACCTGTTTACTTGACTACGCTCATTCGTGAGCTCTCATTGGGCTACGAAAGAGACATACTATATATTAGGATTCCCTATTGGCCTACTTTCTATAGGACCGTTAGCTCCCATTGAGTTACGTTATCCCGATTTGCTTGTAGTCACGTTTGATAGCTTCATGTTTGTTGGCATGCCACTGCCTTAGATGTAGTACTTTCTTGTGTTTTAGTTATTTCTTTCTTGTTATTTTCTTGTCACTCTTTCTTGTTTATTTATTGTATATTCTGTATATTTTTATGTATCTTGTTACGTTCCACTGAAGACCTGGTGATCTCTCTAGGTTATTGCTGAGTTGTTACGTAAAATAGATGGATAGTTGATGATTGTTTCTACAGGATTTAGGTACCACTAGTGGTACTTTCGTATTATTCTTTTGTGTTTACATTTATTACCATGACACTATATGATATATTGCATAGTTTTGATAAACTCATTTTATTTTTTCGAGTTTATTCGAACATATATGCTAGTAGGCTGCAGACCATGAAATATATTATTTATTCTTGTTACTTATTCTTTATGTGGATTGAGATATAGTTTGACTTTCCATAATATACATAATATCCTAGTATATACAACGTATATGTATTCGAGTTGGATTGAAGTCCACTTGATACGTAGCTGGCCATTGCCATGTACTCTGGTCCTACGTATTTTGGGACTGGGGCGTGATACGTCGACTTCAACCAACCTAAGGCAAGTATACTATACTTTATGTTCTCTATATATTATAAATGCTATATTTATTATTTATTTATTTAGGAATCATATTGAGACACGATCATGACACGCGGGAGAGAATATACGATTAATATTGTTCATTGATATTGATATTAACTAGTGAGT
The DNA here is from genome assembly GCA_036927795.1 of Iris macrosiphon. Classification (NCBI taxonomy): domain Eukaryota; kingdom Viridiplantae; phylum Streptophyta; class Magnoliopsida; order Asparagales; family Iridaceae; genus Iris; species Iris macrosiphon. The sequence goes on from JAYESA010000002.1 coordinate 105,758,816, forward strand.
TATGGGGAGAAAAAATACCACATAGATATGTGGTCAATCCTACACATATTAGATTGATATTGCATGATAGCTGGCATATACTTCACGTATAATTGTGCCATGCCCTTCTAGATGATATCCGTCATTTCGATGTGCCATATTATCCTAGCTGATAACATATCGAAAGTGGTATTTCACACACATAGATGTTTTCTCTATTTGATTATAGTTTTCATATGATTCTTTATGTAGCATGTCTTAGTTATCATTTCTAATTTATTGTTTTATTATAGTATCTATATTTATTGCATTGCTATTCTATAGCATTATTTTATATCATATATACTTGCTCCAATTTTGATTGGATACATTGACATATTAGGTTGATGACACATGATGGGACAATAGGAGAGTTTGTTCCCGATGCACTCATGGACCCAAAGGCAATCCCTGGTGGGATCTAGATTAGGATTTTTCTTGTTTTCCTAGTTCACTCTCCTTAGTTGCTTCAACTGAATTTGTCTCCGAAAAACTCTATTTTGATTATATAATAAAAAGTATGGATCAAAACTTATGGATCATATGATGATATGGGAATATGTTTATGGATCTTAATTTCTATCTTTCATGTATTATCCTCCTTACTTACACTGTGATTAAGTAGATGCAATTATATTTCATATTCATGTATCTTGATAATGATTATTGAGGTTTTGACAGCGTAGTACCATCGATATCGCAACGTAGGCTGGGTGTCCTCACGAACTCATGTCCGATTATTTGAGAGCGGGTTATGACAGGAAGCTCTAACGGTGCCTAGAAGATGGAGACCAGAGGGGAGCGCTAATGATCCACAAAAATGGGGGAGCAACGAAAGTGATGGTTGTGGGGTCGAAAGAGGTTGGTGGGATCAAAATTTGGGGGAGTCCAAATTTCCGATAGAAAGAAAAAAATTTAGAGAGTGAAAGCGAATATAAGGGAAGACTTTATGTAATTAATGGTATTAAATTTTAGAAACATCAAAAAAACATCATTAATAATTTTTAACTATATGATTTATCATAATGATGTTGTTAGATGTCGTCGATTTGCGACGTTCCACAACTCCTAGCGATGACACTTCCATATTACCTCACAGTACTCACGAATCGTTATAATTTAGTCGCAACCAGTAACATATTTCGATGAAGTCGCTAAAATTATATAATTCAGCGATGTATGATATTGGAGTTGCTGATAACTTCGCTAATTTGAGTTGTTTTGGTATCATTGGTGACTTTGGAAGGACACCATATGCTACTTCCAAGCCATGTAGTACGTGCGCTTCTCATAATTTTTGAACTATGTCCATGTAATCAACTTCTTGTTCACTAGATAGTTTATTTTTTTTCTTGTTGATATGGTTTATTCTTCCATTTTATAACTAGGTAGACGCTTCACTGATTGCATTCACCTCATGTGCATTCTCTTCCATATAGTAGAGACCGGACTTCTTGTCTTCTTTGCAATCACTATCAAACCTATGGAAAGTTTACCTTGATCATTCTCAAAGAGATTGAAGAATTCTTAATCATCCAGCCTTTCAATTGATACTAGGTTAAATGGATATCGGGGACATGACAAACATCTCTGAGCACAAGAATTACTCTCGTATTAGTCTTCAAATACACATCTCCTATGGCGATTGCCTTTGACATATTTTCGTTGTCCATCTTCAACACTCAACAATCTTATGTTGTACACATGACAAACAGGGTCATGTTATGATATGTAGCCCAAATCCCCTATGTCCATAACCAAGAATTGTCATCGTAGGCGATGATTATGAAAACCTCATCACCCATAATAATGACGTTACCTCCATGCGTTGAGACGATAGTTGTAGTGTTCTCACTTTGGTTCCATTTGTCGTCCTTCTTCTCTCTCTTCCAAATAAAATAGTTTCACTTGTAACACCCTATTTTTTTTTAAATGAATTTTTTGGATTTTTGGTAATTTTTAATTAATTATTAAAGGTCCTTCTGGGATTAATATTTTTATGTATTAAATTAAGTATTAAAATATTACAAAAATTATATTTTTGGGTGTATAATTAATTATTGGATGTTGTGTAATTTTTCTGGAATTTCTTGGGCTCAAAAACTATTTTTTAAATAAAAACACTATTTTTGATTAAACCAATTTAAATCAGACTTAAACCAACCCGAACCGGACCCAACTGAACCCAACCGACCCAAACCCTAACCTAACGGGTCGGGTCCTACCCAACCCGACCTGCGGACCTGACCCGTACCCGATAACCCATTCCTCCCCCCTCTGCACACCACGACCACCACGACCCGCCCCGCCGGCCGCACAACCCGCCCCCACCCCGCTCCGCGGCCCACGACCCACCCCCGCCATGACTCCGCGGCTCCACGACCCCACGACCCCCGCTCTACCTCGCCTTTCCCCTATTTAAATCTCGTACCTCCACCACCGCCATCACCACCAGCATCCACCTATACCGTCACCCTCCGGTCACAGCCTCCCCGTCGACGATGAAGACGACGACCACGACTCCTTCCTCCACCGCCGACGACGAGCCCCCGGCGACCCCAGCGCCACCGCTGCAGCACAGCAACCACCGCCGCTGTGCCCCGCTGCCGTGCCACGCCACGCCACGCCACCCTGTTGCGGAAAAAGTCAGTGAGGTATCCCGCTTCTAGCTTGCATAACTCCATGTACGTAGATCCAATTTCTGTTCTGTCGAATCATACGCGGAGACCTCGTGACCCTCTCGAACCCCGTGCAAATAGTTTGGGGTATCGCGTACTGTGTCAGTCGCAAACTGCGGCACAAAAACAGGAAAAACAACCCAATTTCTGAAATGCAAAAATCGTCCCGAACTCACAAGTTCACGGCCATTTTTCTCCCAACCTGTGTATTATTTCTTAGTTCTGTTTGAACATTTAATTAGAAAACATAACCGATAATGAAACCCTGTAATTAGATTATTTTATGGTGTTGTATGTTGTGTTTTATTAGCGGGTAAAATCGACCAAAAACTTGGTCTTTAAAAACCTTAATTTTTTCGGAACTGGGTGCACCCCGCTAAACGAGGCAACTTGGTCGTGTGCGAACTTCACCGAAAGGTGCGCACCGTTAATATGGACGTATAGAATTTTGCAGAAGTTGATTTGGATGTGCGTGCACACCGAAATCAACGCGTATCCATCGACAACGTCCCGTGTCAGCCCTATTCTGAAACTCTTTGTAACTTTGTGTGTGCTCGTCGTTTCAAAACAAAACTTGTGCCATCGAACTCATAGCAATACGCTGGTCTTGTGACCCAAGTTTGGTTCGATTCTGAGAATGTTGACAAAATTCCGTATCGTGGGCCCCACGGCTTCACTTGACGGGCGATTTTGTGATCGGCTCATCAGAATTCAGTTATGGATATTCTGTTGGATTTGTATTATCGTTCTGGACTTATAGAAACTAAGTTTGACGAATTTGGAAAACTTTGTCTCTGGCACATTTTTGGTGCGAAGTGGACCACATATGGACCCCGCTTTGACTATAAACTGTCAATCTTGCCCCTGTGTCCAAATTGGACTTATGGACAGGTAATTCTAGCTATTTTATATCTTTTGAGCATGATGGTAATGTTTATTTCAGCAACCGGAGGAGTACTTGAAGATCCCATGGATACCGGAATAACTGTTGGAATTCAAACCCCAGGCAAGACAAGTGTACCTTGCCATACTTGCAGCATTTGTATTATATTATTCCCTTAAATTATTTATGTGATGTATTTATTCAACCTAGGACCGTGTGACATTACTTAGCATCCGAATAATATTCGGGTGTCAATGCCACACGCGGAGTTGTGTAACGTCACCTAGAGATTGATATCGTGACCCTATACATTTTCATGCTTGCATTATCAAGTACGTCATACCATAGGACACTTGACACTGTTCATGAGACAGAATCTTCCTGGGATATTCATGGTGATTCTGTATAGGAAACAGGATTCGTGACATAGACTTTATACATATACTTGGCTATCATTGTGACTTGCTGCATCAGTTAGGAGTCATGATCTTGCGTGACATGGATATGTGACGTCGTGGACATGAGACGTATGATTACATTAGGTGGGGAGAGACACACAGGCTACAGGTTGATTATATTATTACGGTGCCGTAGCCACGCCGAGCTAGGCTCCTACATAATATCACTGCTACCGGCTCCCCGACACAGAGCTTGTAGTAGTCTCAGCCTGAGTTCTAGTGATGCTCTCATTTTGCATATCACTTAGCTGGTTACATAGTTTACCCTATTGATTCATTTATTATTATACTGTATTTATTTGGCTTGAGTTATTCTTGTACCTTGTTATGTCCCCTGAGGACCTGGAATCCGGATTATGTCCCCAGGTTTAGCAGAGGAGATCTACCCCGAGGTGTACGAGACAGGAGTAGACATTGGAGCAGTACCAGAACCAGAGGATGAGATGATCGCCGAGGATTTTTCCTGAGTATCTGCTTTATCTATACTCAGTTATTTATGTTTATTGAATTAATGTATCAAACTCATTATCGGGTTGTTCCCCGAGATATGTTTCATTGAGACTTGATGTTGCTTTATATTTCATAATTGATTGTATTTATTTCTGTGGATGAGATTAGTATCATAGACCTTTATAGTTGTTTTACAGCTTAAGTACACCCTGATGGGTCCATTAAATTGGGTTTTCCCATTGGAGTGTGCTGCTGGCCATTGCCACGTGTCTAGTCCCTCGGTATGTTGGGACTGGAGCGTGACATGGTTTTTGTGGTGGCCCATGCAAGACAACGACTAAAATGTTTCGATTTTAACTAAGGGACCGAGCAAGCCTGCGATAAGGATAGGATAAGTTATAGGATCTCATCCACTTGCTTGAATCGTTCTTGATTTCTATATCGGATTTGAATTAGTTTCTTGACTTGCATCCTGCCTTAATTCCTCTGTGTGCCTCTTATAGTTTATTTTGGATGTAGAGTAATGGATCCACCAACAAGCGACGAGACTCCTGCAGAAATACCACCAGGTGTTGTGGTTACCCACGAAGATAAAGTGATACCAGTTGGTGGAGGTCAATCAGCACAATAAAGCAGTCAAGATACCTCAAGATTTCGACGAGATGACATTCTACCTCCGCCATAGTTTACACCACCAATGCCCATATTTCCACAAGGACAGCCTATGGACGGACATCAGATATTCCAAATGTTCTACGCAATGATGCAAGCCCAACAGCAGATTCAACAAGAGGCTCTGCGTCACAAGATGGAGAACTTGAGGAACAGCCTAATAATCGTACTGGAGCAGGCAAACCTACCAGCACGACGGCCATCGACAGGCTCTATCACTGATTTTTGCCAACTGAAGCCCCGCACCTTTTCTGGCAAAGAGGAGCCCACTGAAGTTCATGAGTGGCTCACAAACACTCAACATCAATTGGAAGCAGCTGAGCTTCCAAGGGAGCATTGGATGACTGTCGTCCAGATGTAGTTGACGAACAATGCACATCACTGATGGCTATCTGAGGAGACACGGCTCGGACCAGACCGAGTCACTTGGGAAGAGTTCTCTAGACTCTTTCAGAAGATGTACATCACATCTATTGCTCGATCAAAACTTCAGGACAAGTTCAATCGCCTCACTCAAGACAATATGACAGTGGAAGAATACAATGCGGAGTTTATTCGTCTGAGTCGCTTCGCCCCTACCCTGATCCCGACAGAAGAGGAAGGCTGAGAAGTTCTTCGACGGACTAAACTTTGAGCTACAGAGACTGATTGGCTCTGTTGTACCTACTTCTTACTCGGACGTCCTTGCTGCAACACAACGCATGGAGCGCGTCACCAGGAGAGAGTCCAGCCTGAAGCGGCCTTTCACATCAGCACCAGCCAGAGCACCATAGAAAGAATCTGCAAAGAGATCTCACATGCACCAGCCACCCAGAGCATTTCCGCAGGTACTGCCTATCTGTCAATATTGTGGCAAGCAAGGCCATATTGAGAACGAGTGCAGACGCAAAATAGGATTATGTTTGATTTGCGGATCTAACCAACATTTAGCCAAGGAATGCCCTGAGCGTCGAGAGGGAGCAACAATGGTAAACCGATAAGCTTTCCAGCACCGAGGCCAGTCTATCCAGCATTGGGAGCACCACAGACGGGAGTTGAAGGAGTCATACCACTTGCTCCAGGAGGGTATCAGCCGAGGCCACCTTTGGCACCCCAGGCAGCACTCTTCCAGCAGGCCCAGCAACAGCAGAGGGCACCACCGCAAGGATGCGGACAAGCTTTTACGATGACCATGGAGGACGCACAGACTCGAGGATTAGCGAATACGCGTAAGATTTAAGTTATTCATAGCTATCTATTACTAGTAATGCTTTAGCACGTGCCTGTTAGTTCATGTCTTTAGCCTTGAACCTAGTATTTTGAACTTTTTAGTATTTGATACCCAAGTTTCTCATAAGTTGTAGTTGATCCTTGCTCTAACCAGATTCCATTACTCTTGAATTTCTTCTCTCTCAATGCCTAGGGAAATTTTTTTCCTTCCCTATGTGTTCTACTTTACCCTCACCCTCGATCTTTCCTTGTTCATGTTTTCTTAATCCTTATGTTGTGCTTCAACCAATATGTCTTGCAACCGCGTCATCTCTGCTGTCGGTTATTTTCTTAATTACGAGGACGCAATTCTTTTAAGGTGGGTAGATTGTAACACCCTATTTTTTTAAAATAAATTTTCTGGATTTTTGGTAATTTTTAATTAATTATTAAAGGTCCTTCTAGGATTAATATTTTTATCTATTAAATTAAGTATTAAAATATTACAAAAATTAGATTTTTTGGTGTATAACTAATTATTGGATGTTGTGTAATTTTTCTGGAATTTCTTGGACTCAAAAACTATTTTTTAAATAACGAAAAACAATATTTTTGATTAAACCAATTTAAACAAGACTTGAACCAACCCGAACCGGACCCAACTGAACCCAACCGACCCAAATCCTAACCTAACGGGTCGGGTCCTACCCAACCCGACCAGCGGACCCGACCCGTACCCGATAACCCATTCCCCCCCTCTGTACACCACGACCCCCACGACCCGCCCCGTCGGCCGCACAACCCGCCCTCGCCCCACTCTGCGGCCCATGACCCGCCCCCGCCACGACTCCGCGGCCCCACAACCCCCGCTCTACCTCGCCTTTCCCCCTATTTAAACCCCGTACCCCGCCACCGCCATCACCACCAGCATCCACCTCTATCGTCACCCTCCGGTCACCGCTTCCCCGTCGACGACGAAGACGACGGCCACGACTCCTTCCCCCACCGCCGACGATTAGCCCCCGGCGACCCCAGCGCCGCCGTCGTAGTACAGCAACCACCGCCGCCATGCCCCGCCACCATGCCACGCCATGCCACCCTGTCGAGAAAAAAGTCAGCGAGGTATTCCTCTTCTAGCTTGCATAACTCCCTGTACGTAGATCCAATTTATGTTCTATCGAATTGTACGCGGAGACCTCGTGACCCTCTCGAACCCCGTACAAATACTTTAGGGTATTGCGTCATGTGTCAGTCAAAAACCGCGACGCAAAATCAGAAAAAACAACCCAATTTCTGAAATACAGAAATCGTCCCGAACTCACAAGTTCACGGCCATTTTTCTCCAACCTGTGTATTATTTTGGAATTCTGTTTGAACAGTTAATTAGACAACATAACCGAGATTGAAGCCCTGTAATTAGATTATTTTATGGTGCTCTATGTTGTATTTTATTCGTGGGTGAAATCGACCAAAATTTTGGTCTTTAAAAATCTAATTTTTCTCGGAACTGGGTACGCCCCGCTAAACGAAGCGACTTGGTCATGTACGAACTTCACCGAAAGGTGCGCACCGTTAATACGGACATGTAGGATTTTGCGAAAGTTAATTTGGATGTGCGTGCACACCGTAATCAACATGTATCAGTTGACAATACCCCGTATCGACCCTATTCTAAAACTCGTTGTAACTTTGTGTTTGCTCATCGTTTTGAAACGAAACTTGCGTCATCGGACTTGTAGCAATACGCTCGTCTTGTGACCCAAGTTTGGTTCGATTCTGAGAACGTTGACAAAATCCCGTATCGTGGGTCTCACGGCTCCACTTGACGGGCAATTTTGTGATCGGCTCTTCGGAATTCAGTTCTGGACATTCCGTTGGGTTCGTATCGTCGTTATGGATTTGTGACGATACGGATTTGTAGACACTAAGTTTGACGAATTTGGAGAACTTTGTCTCTGGCATATTTTTCGGTGCGAAGTGGGCCACATGTGGACCCCGCTTTGACCAGAAACTGTCAATATTGCCCCTGTGTCCAAATTGGACTTATGGACTGGCAATTCTAGCTATTTCATATCTTCTGAGCATGATGGTAATATTTAGTTCAGCAACCGGAGGAGTACTTGAAGATCCCATGGATACCGGAGCAACTGTTGGAATTCAAACCCAGGCAAGTATACCTTGCCATACTTACAGTATTTGTATTATATTATTCCCTTGAATTATTTATATGATGTATCTGTTCAACCTAGGACCGTGTGACATTGCTTAGCGTCCGAATAATATTCGGGTGTCAATGCCGCACGCGGAGTTGTGTAACATCACCTAGAGATTGATATCACGACCCTATATATTTTTGTGCTAACATTATCAAGTACGTCATACCATATGACACTTGACACTGTTCATGAGGCAGAATCTTCCTGGGATATTCATGGTGATTCTGTATAGGATACAGGATTCGTGACATATACTTGGCTATCATTATGACCCGCTGCATCAGTTAGAAGTCATGATCTTACGTGACATGGACATGAGACGTCGTGGACATGAGACGTGTGATTATATTGGGTGGGGAGAGACACACAGGCTACAGGTTGATTATATTATTAGGGTGCCGTAGCCACGCCGACACTACTAAAAAAAGCAGGATTAGCGACGTATTTTAGCGACTCCTGGTATAAACGTCGCTAAATCGGTGACTCCATTGTAAACGTCGCTAAACGTCGCTAAATGGCGATATTTAGCGACGTTCAGCGACTTTTACTAAGATTTTAAAAGATGAGTCGGTATAAGTTCAATTAAGGTCGCCAAACGTCGCTAATATATCTGTTTTAGCGACGTTTAGCGTCGTGATTAGCGACGTAAATGTCAAAAATATTTAGCAACGTGTTTAGCGACGTCTTTGACGTCGCTAAATTAAAATTTAGCGACATTTTTATTTGACGTCGCTAAACGTCGCTAAATTTTGGTTAATTAGGGCTCAAATTCTTTTCCCCCATCTGTCGAAAAATTTCAAAGATTTCGATTTCCCCCGCCCCCCCTCTCCGGCGACCGCCTCTCCACGGCTGCGGCTACTCCGGCACCCCCCTCCTCCTCCTCGAGCTCTAGGTAATCTCTCTCTCTCTTTCTCTCTCTCTCTCTCTCTCTCTCTCTCTCTCTCATGTGACACTGACACAACTGATGACTGGACAGACACGACATATGCACAGACACGACACACGCACACAGACACGACACACGCACACAGACACATATGACACACACACAGACGCAGATACACACACACACTCACACAGATACTGACATGGGACTGATTTACACAGGGAGCATCGTCGTTCTTTACTGTATCTTCACTGTATGTGCACTGTATTGGCACTGATACCTCAGTGTATCAGTCAGTGGAGAGCTTGTTGTTTTACATGAAGGTAGGGCTATGTTGAGGTTAGTGTATCAGTGAGCTTAGTGTATCAGTGAGTTTAGTTTAGTGTATCAGTGAGTTTAGTGTATCAGTGAGTGAGTGAGTGAGTAAGTTCAGTGACTTAATATTTTTGTGTGAGGGAGGGAAAGCTCGGGCCGTAAAACTGTGCATTAGTATGCCAGTGTATCAGGGGGGAATCGGTTTCACTATGGTGTGCATAGTGTACTAGTGGTCGAGGGGGATCGGGTTGAGGAGCTTGCGATGAGCAGCAACGTGGAGTCAGCCTCGAGAAGGAGCAGTCATTATACCCAGAAATGCATAGGGGTGTTCGTGCAATCAGTGACAAAAGAGATGTACAACTTTATGAAGGGGATGCACAGCAAGGTAGCTAACTGCAATAGCAGCAGCAGTAAGAAGGGTCAATGCAACATTGTGCAAAGCATATTGTAGTCAGATGTGCAAGGTAGCTAACTTTATAAAGGGAGAAGTTCAGCAGTAGGAAAGTATCACCAGTGTGCAGTCAGATGTGCAAAGCATATTGTAGAAGTTAAGGGTATCAGTTTAGTATTAAATTAGTACATAGTTAGTGTAGTTAAATAGTTACTTACTGATATACTTGATTTTGTTAATAGTTAGCTAAGTAACTATATGTCCTAGTAAGCATTGTATACAGTAAAGAACCCAAGCTTTTACCAATAGTATAAAATAATAAAAAACTAAGAGACTTGGCCTCTTTTCAGTTGTTTTGAATATTGCTTATTTTAGACTTTGATAAATGAAAGTATGTATTATATCAGTTATGATTTTTATAGTACGGTTAAGTTATGAAGTTAGGTGATAAACCACTGTATGTAATGATTTATATGATACATACTGTCATTTTTGCAGAAGTATCTAGAAATGGATATGAATTACTATCTGCGTCATCGTTCGTAGATGTACAACCGTCATCCTGATGACATGTGCAGTGTGCGGGATGAATTTATTGAGGGTGTACAGCAGTTCCTGCAGTTCGCCAAGGCTTTCCCTCAGTACATGGATGGTACCAAAATTAAGTGTCCGTGTGTGAGATATCGCAACAGAAAATATCTTCCAGAAGTGAAAGTTACATATCATTTATACTCGAAGGGCTTCACGCCGAATTACTATCAGTGGACCGCGCACGGAGAACTTGTATCTCTAGCATCGGAGTCGGAGCCCTATGTGGAGCCGTATATGGATGTCCAAGACCACGATGCTTACGACGACGGGTTGGTGAACATGGTTTATGATGCGGCGGGGCCTAGTTTCAATCCTGACAATTATGATGCGGCGGGACCTAGTTTCAATCCGGACAATTATGATGCGGCGGGACCTAGTTTCAATCCGGACAATTATGATGCAGCTGAGGAGGCACCGAATGCCGATGCTGCAAAGTTTATGGAGTTGCTGGAGAATGCAAGGACTCCACTATATCCTGGTTGTGAGGATCATTCACTGTTGGAGGTGGTTACAAGATTATTGAGCATCAAGTCCAATTTTAACATGTCGCAAGAATGCTATAATCGACTGCTCGATTTGATTATAGAGATCTTGCCCGAGAGTGCAAAGTTGCCTAATGACTTCTATCGATCTAAGAGGATGGTGAGATCGCTTTGGATGGGATACGAGAAAATCGATGCATGTCGCAACGGGTGCATATTGTACTACAAAGACGACAAGGATGAAGATGCGTGCAGATTCTGTGGTGCTGATCGCTACAAGGCCACTGTTAGAGGAAAGTCTGTCGGTGCAAGGAAGCCTACCGATTCGATGCACTACTTGCCTTTGACGCCGCGGTTGCAGCGGTTGTTTATGGTTAAGGAGACTGCAAAAAATATGAGTTGGCACAGGCGAAAACAGATCGAAGGAGTATTGGATCATCCATCCGATGGAGAAGCATAGAAGCACTTTGATCGAGAGTATCCACATTTTGCCGAGGAAGCGCGTAATGTCAGATTGGGGCTCTGCTCTGACGGTTTTACCCCATTCGGACTTTCGGGCTCCCAGTATTCGTGTTGGCCTGTGATCGTCACTCCGTACAATCTACCGCCTTGGATGTGCATGAAGACTCCGTATATGTTCCTAACCGTTATTATCCCGGGTCTGAACAATCCGAAGAGGAACATCGATGTGTATTTACAGCCTTTGATAGATGAGTTGAATCAGCTGTGGAAAGTAGGTGCCAACACGTACGATGTTTCTAGAAAGCAGAATTTTCAGATGAGGGCAACACTTATGTGGACCATCAACGACTTTCCGGCCTATGGAATGTTATCAGGATGGAGCACCCATGGTCGTCTCTCATGTCCGTATTGCATGGACCATTCTCAGGCTTTCCGTTTGAAACACTGTGGCAAACCGTGCTTCTTCGATTGTCATCGACAATTTTTGCCCAATGATCATCCGTACCGGAGGAATCGGAATACTTTTCGTGCGGGAGTTGTGGAGAAGGCCAATCCACCGCCAAGGTGGCCCGGATGTACGATATGGGAAGAGGTAAAAGATTTACCAAGTGCTATCGAAGAGCCTGCTAAGGGGTACAAGTGTGACGGATTTGGTCGCACCCATAACTGGACGAAGAGGAGTATATTCTGGGATCTGCCATATTGGAGCACCAATCTGATCAGACATAACCTTGATGTCATGCATATCGAGAATAATGTGTTTGATAACATAATTAATACTGTAATGGATGTAAAGGGGAAGACGAAAGATAATCCGAAGGCCAGGTTGGACTTAGAAGACATATGTAAACGTCCTGCATTGCATTTGATAGAGGAGGGGAATAGAAAGTTAAAGCAACCTAAGTCAGTTTTCTCACTGGATAAAGAGGATAAAGGTAGACTTTGTAGGTGGATTCAGGGTCTAAAGTTTCCAGACGGGTACGTGTCGAACTTGAGAAGATGCGTCGACCTCAAGGAGAACAAACTAGTAGGTATGAAGAGCCACGATTGTCACGTATTCATGGAGAGGTTAATTTCGATTGCATTTCGGGAATTCTTACCGCAGGTCGTTTGGGACCCATTGACAGAGCTGAGCATATTCTTCAGAGATCTTTGTTGTACTAAGTTGCTCGTCGATCGTCTAGAAAAGCAAGAGAGGGACATTGCGGTAACACTATGTAAGCTCGAGAAGGTGTTTCCTCCTGGATTCTTTGACTCTATGGAGCATTTGCCAATTTATCTTTCCTATGAGAAACGTGTTGGTGGTCCTGTCGGTTATCGGTGGATGTACCCCTTCGAGCGCCATCTGAATCACCTAAAGAGAAAGATGAAAAATAAGGCACGGGTTGAAGGCTCTATTTGTGAAGCTTATGTTCTCGAGGAGATTAAAAACTTTTGCTCGACGTATTTCAAACCGCATGTTGCTACTAATAGGACGAAAGCTCCCAGAAACGACGACGCATATCAGGAATCTAATGATGCAATACTCAAAGTATTCAATGCATCCGGAAAGCCTTCGGGAAAAATGAAGAAGAGATATTTGAATGACGATGAGCTAAGGGCTGCTCAATTGTATATATTACTCAATTGTGACGAGGATGAAGTGGAGAAGCTAGAGGGGTAAGTAATTAATACGTCCATGTTTACATCATCTCAATGTAATAGTATAAGATACTATTATGCTACTAATCAACAGTTGCTTCATTGTTTTTCAGCACATATAATGATGAGTTGAGGTCGGTTAGACCCTACATAACAGATGAAGAAGTAGAACAAGATATGAGATGCCATTGTCCTTCTTGGTTGAGTGCATATGTAAGATGTCTGGTAATTACTTTTTATTTCTGCACTTGCAAAACAAATAACTTACTATCGCTACTTTGGTATTTAGGTCGATCGTCTAATATCACCCGAGACTGAATCTATTAGAACTCTAGCCAAGGGACCAATTACTGCCGTAAAAATATGGCCAAGTTTCTGTGTGAATGGGTTCAGGTTCAAGTCAACAAATGCTCCTATCAGAGACAGCTTTCTGGATCTTGATTCCACGAAAAATAGTGGTTTGTGTATCAAATCTTCAAACTACAAAGACGTCAATCCGGGCAATGATTTTTTTGGCATCTTACGAGAGATTGTGGAGTTGACATATAATTATGGCACAGAACCTGCTAATATCGTGCTATTCAGGTGTGAATGGTTCGATTCGATTCAAGATCAAGGTTAAAAAATTGACAAGCACGGCCTTGTGGATATAAACTACAAGCGTAGATATCAAGGCTACGAACCATTTGTCCTATCAAGTCAGGCTCAGCTCGTGTACTTCACAACTTATCCTAGACGGGGGACAGCGAGGTCGGATTGGTGGGCAGTATGCAAGACTAAAGCTAGAAATACCTTTGACATTGACGAAATAGCTTATCAGGAGGACGATCTACCTCTTGTAACAAATATTGTAGATGTGGACTCAACGGAAGTTACTCATTACACGAGTAATAATGTAGAAGATGTAGAATTATTTGAAGAGGACGACGAAGTAGATGAAAGTGAAGACGAGGAAGAGGAAGAGCAGGACGACGAAGGCGAACAAGATGAATTTTCTGAAGATGATTGAAAATAAAAAATATTGCATGTAGAATGTAACTATATTTTGACTGTAGAATGCTTTTAGATATGTATCACATTTCGACTGTAGAATGTAGTATATATTTGTGTTTCTTTATATTCATCATATGTTGTTATCAGATATGACAGGACGACGCGGATGATGTAACTATATTTTGACTGTAGAATGCTTTGAGATATGTATCACATTTCGACTGTAGAATGTAGTATATATTTGTGTTTCTCTATATTCATCATATGTTGTTATCAGATATGACAGGACGACGCGGAGGATTCGGCAGGTCCCGAGGTAGACAGAGTGCCACTCCGGTACTGCCTACTGTTGGTTCCGGATCATCGTCGCCCAGTACTCCAGTATATCGATCACACACATGCCCGACTGTTGGGACGAGTAGTTCCTGGCGTGATAGTACACCCTCGTCCAGCGTTCCTCCTGCTGACGGAACCATGGGGATAGATGAGCATGTCGAGGAGGTCGTGCCGACGTTGTCTCAGCATCAGCAAGATCCTCCATGCGCACCTCCGGAGGAGACGAGGACAAAGATTTGGGCCGACGGTACAAAGTAAGTCAATTAGATGGTTTAGTATATATTTGTGTTTCTCTTTATTCATCGTATATTGACTTTTTCAGTAATCTAAATTATTATCTCTGTATAGATATCGTCCATCGTCGGTTCAGAGACGCCTGGGCCAATTTCTGAGGAACAACTACGGTGGCCCTTGGATCAACTACTCTGAGGCTCCGGAGGAGAGGAAGGCGTTCTGGTTTGCGCACTTCCAGGTAAAAGTATATTAAATAAATCCTCTAATTTATGCATATTCGTGATGCTAACTTAATGAATTATTTATTGTAGCAAACGTATTTTTATCCTCCGCACCGGGCCGAGTTGATCGAGCGGCTCTTTCCTACCGTTGCCGCCAAGCTTATCCGAGATGCTCTGGATGACCAGAAGGCTAGTGATCGTGCTGGAAAACCGATCCAAGGTTGGATCACGCCTGAGCAGTGGACTGCGATGAGGGCTAGATTCGACGATCCGAGCTACAAGGAAAGGTCTAAGAAGGCCAAGGCGGCTAGGCAGAATGCTGCCAAGTGGTGTGGTGGCTCGATTTCGATGACGAAATATTTTCGTCGTTTGGTATATTTTTTCTTTTAAAATATATTATTTTAATATAAGTACCATAAAATGGTACTTGAAAAAAATATTTAAGTTTAGTAATAAATAATATATTTTTAACAGGTACAGAGGGGTGAGGATGCAAACATGGTAACCGTCTTCTTGGCCACCCATCGCAAGGACGGAAATCTCATTGATGAGAGGGCCTCATAGACCTATGTAAGTATTACTTTACTTTGTGTTTATTTTGATATAACTTAGGCAATTATCGAGTTTCCAAACCTTTTCTAGGCCGAGTATCTTAGGCTTCGTGAGCGGGCGACTGCTAGTGCACCTACACCTGGAGAGGCTGGTACTTCGTCGCAGCCCGCTCCATCTCCGTCGGCGGACGACCTGTGGGTGACCGCAGCTGGTGGTCTCCAGAGGGGTACGTACTACGGTACGGGCTCCTATGGCGCCCTGGTTGCGACGCAGTCATCTAGGGCCTCCCCGACAGCTGCGCATTCCACACACCCCTCGCAGTCGCAGCCCTCGCAGTCGTCGGCCAGAGTCCAGGAGGCCGTCCAGGAGGCCGTTGACCGTCAGATTGCGTCTCTCTGTGATGACTTGCTGCGAAGTATGGAGGAGCAGTCCCGGTCCCAGCCGCAGGCGGACGATCCGATGCTCATCGCACGATTGGATATGCTCGACCGCAGCATGACGAAGCTACGGGAATTGACAAATGATATTAGAGCCTCCAATGATCGCAACATCATGGAGCTGCAGGCGTCACAGCTATCGATGGACGAGAAGCTGACGAGGATGCAGGATTCAATGGGTCATAGCAGTACGAGGCTGTTATCTACCCTGGATTCTTACAGCCAGAGACTCGCAGACTTGGAGCGGGCACGGCCTCCACCGACGTCACTGCCTTCTCCATTGACATCGGTGTCGATTCCACGGGACGAGTATGAGGAGTTCTTATCCTTCAAGCACGCCGGTGGTCAGCCTCCTGCAGATCCGCAGTAGTATAGTTATTTTTATTATTATTTAGGATGCGATTGTATATTATGAATTATTGATACTTCAACAATAGGCATGATGTATGATGCTTCTTGTGGTCTTTAATTTTTTAGTTAATTTAATTGGATTATATAGTTATCTTGCATATCCACATTTAATTGGATTGATACTTCAACAATGCTTCTTGTGGTCTTTAATTTAATTGGATTATATAGTTATCTTGCATTCAACAAAAGCTAACCGAAGATTGATCTAGACAAGAGGAGCATGAGCAGGAGGATGTTGCCATTAGTCTCATGATGCTCTCTAGAGACGCCGGATACTGGGGATCCACTCCTGCCGAGTCGTCGGACAAGAATTCTGCAATCTTGGAGGAGAATAGGGATTGGAATGAGTTGAAGAAGCCAAACAGCTACAAAGATGGCGAATTCTACTGTGATTCGGACGAGGAGGAGTCGAAGAAGGGTGGTTCTTGTGGTGTCAAGAAGAGGAGATGGAGGAGGAGGAGGACTAGATTGGTTCATGTTGGTGTGTGTGATGAAGATGGTTACGGTGCTAGATTGGGGAAGAGCCGATACGAGTGTGCCTCTTGCAAGAAGAGCTTCCACTCCTACCAGGCTCTAGGCGGGCACCGTGCGAGCCACAAGAGGCTCAAAGGGGGATGCTGCAACAGAGGAGGCGAGAGTACTACTAGCCCATTGGATGTCGTCGATCCGACAGTTGTCCACAGTGGAAAGGCTAAAACTGCAGGGAATCACCAATGTGGTATTTGTGGTAAGGTGTTTGCTTCTGGACACTATTTTTTATTTATTTATTTTTTAAAATTAGCGACGTTTTTAGCGACGTTTAGCGACGTTAAGTTACGTCACTAAATACGTCGCTAATTAGCGATGCTGTAACAAGTCTCTAAATACGTCGCTAATGACGTCGCTAATGACGTCGCTATACGTCGCCAATTGCTGACATGGCAGTATAGCCAGGTCATTAAAGACGTCGGTGTAACGTCGCTATAGACGTCGCTAATCAGCGACGTTTAGCGACTTTAATAAACGTCGCTATTTAGTGACTTGGCGTCGCTAAACGTCGCCAAAATTTGCGACACATTAAAGTCGCTAAAAACGTCGGTATAGCGACGTTTAGCGACGTTTTTTTTTTGGCGACTTGGGTTTTTCCGACAACTTTATAACGTCGCTAATTACGTCGCTAAACCAAATTAGCGACGACATTTTGTTATTTAGCGACATTTTTAGACGTCGCTAATTTGACTTTTTCTGGTAGTGCGAGCTAGGCTCCTACATGATATCACTGCTACCGGTTTCCGACACAGAGCTTGTAGTAGTCTCAGCCTGAGTTCTAGTGATGCTCTCATTTTGCATATCACTTAGCTGGTTACATAGTTTACCCTATTGATTCATTTATTATTATACTGCATTTATTTGGCTTGAGTTATTCT
Organism: Iris macrosiphon; assembly: GCA_036927795.1. Classification (NCBI taxonomy): domain Eukaryota; kingdom Viridiplantae; phylum Streptophyta; class Magnoliopsida; order Asparagales; family Iridaceae; genus Iris; species Iris macrosiphon. Next base: position 105,776,737 of record JAYESA010000002.1, read on the forward strand.
TGTAACTTGCTATGTCCCCTGAGAACCTGGAATCCGGATTATGTCCCCAAGTTTAGCAGAGGAGATCTACCCCGAGGTGTATGAGACAGGAGTAGACATTGGAGCAGAACCAGAGGACGAGGTGATCGCCGATGATTTCTCCTGAGTATCTTCTTTATCTATACTCAGTTATTTCTGTTTATTGAATTAATGTATCAAACTCATTATCGGGTTGTTCCCCGAGATATGTTTCATTGAGACTTGATGTTGCTTTATATTTCATAATTGATTGTATTTATTTCTGTGGATGAGATTAGTATCATAGACCTTTATAGTTGTTTTACAGCTTAAGTACACCCTGATGGGTCCATTAAATTGGGTTTGCCCATTGGAGTGTGCTGCTTGCCATTGCCACGTGTCTAGTCCCTCTGTATTTTGGGACTGGGGCATGACATCACTTGGTGTGGCCCTTCTTACCACAATAATAACATTTAGAGTCCTCGTATTGACCATTGGACTTCTCTCTGCTCTTGTCCCTGCCCTCTCCCGGACCCTTGCTTTTACTCCCTCATCATCTTTGAAACAAGCGCCTCTAAATGATATGTAGATGAAGTGTCTTGAGATTTTCTTCATATTTCTTTCATTCAATACCTTGCTATTGGCAAATTTTAGACTTATTATGCCTTCTAGAGCAGAAGCAATCATGAACACTCGTATAGTCTCCTATCAGTCTGACAAAGTACACATTAATCAAAGCCCATGTACCTCATCGTTGAACTTTAATCCCATAGAGGATAAATGGTCAACCACACCCTGAAACTCAGTCAAGAGATTCGTAATGGACGAACCATCCTTGTACCTATGATCCTTCACTTGTAGGATCATGAACAACTTGTTTACCCCAGTCTTCTTTGCATACAAGGATTCCATATTCCCCCAAACCTTTGCATGCTAAATATTAGCGATGTGATTATACACATTCTCGTTCACAAACTGCCTTATATACCCACACAGCTGTATATGTTCAAAATTTTAGTCGTCATTGAATTTCCATTGGACTTCTCGAAAGCAAATAGCGGAAGATGCATCTTCTTAACAAATATCAAATCATTCATCTTGCTCCGCCAATAGTAATAGTTGAAACCATTCAGGTTTATCATATGCATTGGGTTCATATCCATCTCTTATATTCAATTTAGCTGTCAATCTTCTGACCCCTTGTAACAACAAACTCTAATATCACTCTGTTGGGAACGAACGCGGAAATATCGTTCTCCAAGTCAGAAGAACTTGTTGAGGACAAAAAAAATAGGCACAACCCAAACACGATTCCAAACAATTGCACAACAATGAAACACAAACACAGTCGATCTTTACGTGAAAAGTCTTGAGGGAAAAAAATTACAGGACGATCGGAGTCCAATCCAGAACCTTCATTAATGGAATAAAGAAAGTGCACCAACTTCTTTACAAACTTCTCCATTTATCCACACGAATCACCACAACTCTTCAATTAACAATGGAAATTGATTACAAAATGAATAGGGAATTATCGAAGACAAGAAAACAAGGAAGAACGGATGTAGAACTTATCGAAGCGATCTCTCTTCAAATTAATCTCAAATCCTTCAAATCTCTCTTACTCTTAGTTGAAGAATTTCACCATTTAGAAAATTCTGCTTAGATTGTAAAATATGGAAATTAGGATTAGAAAACTCCTATTTAACCACCTCAATTCCTTAAGATGTGAACCATCAATTTTGATCCAACGGTGTTAATAAAATACCAAACATTAATCTTCAATCCAGGCACTAATATATCGTGATATATTTTTGGGCACTTTGTGCCAAAAATATTCTAGAACAAAACGTTGTATGTCAAGGCCACACCAACGACGGTATACCTCACACTGATACAACTTTGTCAAAAAACACGCGTTCAAATTGTACCATCTTTGTCGTCTTTGACTCTCTGAGCTTATTCGACAAACGAATGGCACTCGTCGCACTCTGGAATATTCTGGAAAACACATTCAATACCAACAGGGATACATTGGTTTTCTCCAAATTATAGTCTCCACAAACTTTTAGGATTTGTACCACATTCTCATCTCTCCTTTCTCATTTCTTCATCACACCTTATCGTGAATCCCTACAAATATGATGGATAACTTTTCATGTAATGAAGCTCAGATTGCAACAGAATAACATTTCATTAACATTCCAAAAAAACACCCAACTCATTGACAATTACACCAATGGAATAAAGACGCTAAATTGAATGTTAGAGACAACCCCGCTGTTGTAATATCAGACACTTAAGGATGAGAGGGTTGTCGGAGGAGACCAGTCAGGCTCATCTCTAGGATTGGTATACCCTCAAATGACGAAATACTTGTTAGGCTTCAGACTGACGACATTAGAGGTCAGAGAGAGAGAGAGAGAGAGACCACACAGCCAATAACATACCATTCTACTCATTATTCCTGTAAATATATGGTTTCCAGATATAAACTTCACATTGATCTGTAGACCTAAAGCTCTACAAGTCTTTTGAGTAAAGCTCTACAAGATGGAGATTAATGACCTCCTCCTATGCCACTAGTTTTGAAGTCCCTTGCAGAAAGCTTCGGAAGCATGAACATTGCAACAAAGCAGCACACAAAAGCGACCACAGATGCAAGAGCGAATGCTGGGATGTTTCCTTTCCCAAATAAAGCATCCCATGGACCTGCACCAAGAGCTACGATGACCTGCAGCATCAACCATTGGCAGAAAATTAGTGATACTGATCGAGATATAGGTCTGTAAACTAGTTTACTGGTCGGTATTTAGCTTTCTGAAATCTTTTGATAAATGACCATCTCAGTTGTCTAAGGGTGTGTTGGGGTAACTGAAGCTTATCAGAAGTGGTGACATAAGCTGATTTAATATGTTACGGTCACGAGTTTTAACCATACTTGTTTATGCTATCAAAAAGCAATAAGATAATTCATAAAAAACATGATTTTCAACGTTGAAATTATTGAAAATGATCGAATTTGGCATGCATTAATAAAATGGTATATGATTGAATTTCAGAAAAAAGGTTAAAGAAATCTTTTTTTATAAAAAACACATAATATGATGAAACAGCTAATCAAAACAACATCCATGCTTAGGTAACTCATGGAAATTAGCTTTCCAAAAAACCAAGCAGAAACAGTTTTTATCAAACACATTTATGCAACGTTTACTAAACACAGGCCCATTACTGAACAAATTTATGCACTGCTCTCTTTTTTAAAAGGTGAAACAGCTTTCATAAGCATTTTTAGTAAACACGGCCTGATTACTCATTCAAATAATTTACTAAAAGCAAAACCAAATAATTTGAGTTTCAATCAGTTGTGATGTAAGGTATTCTAAAGACAAGGTAAAATTTGAGGTCATAATTGTATTATAGTAATAACCTTACTAGAATGTATATTTCGCATGACTACAAATTTCTAAGTTTGCTTCATTGTTATTATAGTTAAGATACGATTCCATCAATTAGAATTTTGCATAAGTTTAAAATATTAGGAAACTCACCTGGGGAAGCACAATCGAAATGTTCAAAACGCCAACACAGAGACCTGAAAAGATTACTGTGATTGTCAAGAAGGCAATGCAAAAGTCATGAAGTAAAAGAAGACAAATAAAAGAGAATATATTGTTGACAAACCTTGGCCGCCCTCCCCTTGATTGACAGCTAATTGTGCCGCATATGCAAAGGGAACACTAAACAAGATCTACAAGCAAAAGAGAAATGGAATAATTATTTAATTTGTATGTATTAGCAACTAAAACCATAAAGTTCACAATTTAAAAAATAGAGAATTCAAAAATTACGTTAGAAATTCTCATTAGCAAATAGGAACTATGAACAGTTCATGCTAAACAATATATTTGACTCCTTGAACCATTAATGTTTTAGTTAACAAGTAACAAGAGCAAGAAAGATGGTATCTGAGTAGGAGTTTTTACAGCTAGAGGAAATCCAAGAACTGTGAACAAAACCAAAGCAACAGCCCTCACGCTACCGTCAGCTCCAATTCTTCCATTGTTGTTATGAGCAGACCAAAAGCTTAAGATTACCATACCAGCCAAGGACAGGAACACCATGAAGTTGCTCATTACCCAAACTATCCTTGCAGTGAGTTTTCGGCACATTGGTTCAATCATAAAAGCGCCAATACCAAGAAAAATCTAGTAATTACAAGAACAAAGTTTAGACCACACAGTTTTAGCCAGAAATTCAGATGTCATTTGTCGAGAGCTGTTCACTAACAATTCTTACCGAATTCAATAGCAAACCAAATGCTCCCTCTCTGACACCTCTATCATAGGCACTAATCTGAGCTGGAGTTCCCTTTGGATCTCCATGGTAGACTTCACGGCCCATCCAATCGGTGTTATAGAGGATAAATGGAAACCAGGACACCTAAAAGGAAAGAAGAATCATGGAAGAGCTACAGGATATCAAACTCAAGTCAAGCACTACCTATTGGTTCTGTAGAGAGAGCGTTGGTATTTGATGAGCAACATACCCAAGTGAGACAAGTGACTAGAAGCACCGAAGGCATTCCAGGAGGAAGGTTTCTCATACTTCTGAAGATATCCAGGAACCCTAATTTCTTTTCCTCTCCTTTACCACAGGACTTAGACAGTGGACGTTCTTTAGCCACAACCAGAGTCACACCCAGGCTTAACAGGAGAAACACCTGCTTGGCAACGAGAAGACAGTTCGACAGTGTAATTAACGTACTGATAAATGGATTCAAGTTAACCGTGTATAGGCCTAACAAACACCAGCAGTGAAACTTTGATAGTACTTACAAAGCAAACCAACTGTATAAAATCAACAACAGAAAAATTAATGAGATATTGGGACTATCAATTCTTAGTTAATGTGTTTATGTTATCTTCCTGTGTTATTATTTCCATCATATAGATTTGCACTTTAAACAGTGGGACTTGGCCTCATCTTTAAGGTACACCGGAGTTACAAGTAGCGATATTATTCCTTTTATTTTCCTTCTGATTTTTCGATTTTCTTTCTTTGTAATTTTTGAAAAAAGAAGTAGAGAAATCCCTCTGAAAATAACTAGCTTGTACTGTCAAGCAAAACATTTCACTCAAAAGATATCCTGCATATCCTCCATTCCTATTGTTAAAAGTATATAAAAGAACCAGGTCATAGGTATAACAGTTAAAGGTTATGTAATAATGAGATAATCTCATTCACATTGCAGCGTACCAAATAGTTAGTATATAAACCAAACATAGAAACTTACAACTGCTGCAAAAAATGCTCCCTTCAAATTTCCACATGCTTCACAGCAAGCTCTTGACATAAGGAAAGGAAACCACCTGTCCAGAAAAAATTATAATCCCAGGAACAGTTATACAATATATTAAATGTGTTAAATTCGAGAATGCCATGTAATTAGTTTCCAGATATATTACTATATTAATAATAGTGATTTGATTAACAGAACTGCCGGATCATTAGATACAATTATAAAATAAACATACTTGTGCCATCCTCCACTAGCACCGGAAGAGTAACCTAAGATATTTCCTAGAGCCATCCACGAGGCAAAAATTGCATTTGCTGTGTTGCATCCATGATGACCTATAACAAATAAACTTTGCATCTTAGTCTGCTTTGGAACCATAAAATAAAAATCTCATGAAAAAAATGAGAATGTTGATCTATCATGGGATAACTGGGGAGCTAGGAAATTACCTGAGAGATCAGCCATCAAAGCTCGAGTTGGACCCTACAAAATTTTAGAGGATGTATTTTACTGGTTATATTGGTAAAATACAAAAACTCTAGAAAGAAGCTGAAAGCTTACCTGAACTGCATTGTTAGAGAAATCAAGTATCCAGAAACCAACAACATATACAATTGCAGCTTTCCATCGCGAACCATGATAAACACTGTATACAAGACACGATTTAAACTTAAAGTGTTTGGTTGCATTACTATATAAAAAAGAAATGAAAAGAAAAGAAAAGTTGATAAAGATAGAGGAATTACATAGTATTGAGAATAAGGAGATGAAAGGAAAATGTTGACGAGAAAAGGGAGCAATTAAATAATTGTCTTTTACTACATTATGGTATTGAAATTTTTATTCTCTCTTTCATTTTTGAGTTCCTCTCAGTCTGATGGAATACATGCATTATAGCTCATTAGTAACCAAACAGAGGAAAGCAATTACTTATTGTAATGAATATTAACCTGCAATCTTCTGTTGTGTCACCCAAGGCATAGCCTATATCTGAAGAATATCCAATCACGATCACCTAATACAAATTTAGACATGAAAATTTATATTTAGAAAAGATCAAGAATTAGGAAGCCAATAGAGTGATTAGTCTAGACAAATTGATACTCACAGAACAACAAATAAGGATACACCCAACAAGTATAAACGGTCTTCTCCTTCCGAATCTTGAATGACTTCTGTCACTATATAAACCAACTAGAGGTTGGACCTATACACAAAACACATGGTGAAAATGAAACTATATTTAAGATTATCAACGAAATTTCAATGTCAAATAAAATTACCTGTGTTTTGCATGTCTAAATTATTAATGACAGAATATAGAAACAGATGAAAGAAACTAAAATTATAAATATGTCGCATATAGCTAGAACTTTTTGGTCTGTATTTCAGCTCTCCGTCACTGGTCTCTTGTTCCTTTTATTTAGTAAATTCTAAGAGTTTGACTCTGATTCTAAATGTCATCTTCAATACCTAATTGGGAATACCAAATATTTTAAACATTTAGAACTATATTCAAAATTATATATTTACAATTTTATACAGTATTCTACAACATTCGCAAAACGAAATAAATGTCAATATACTTAATTCTGTATGTATAATCACATTAAATTTGTTTCTTTTAATCCTTTGCCGATCAAGTACAATATCCATTCCCTTTCATATCTTAAATTAGGACAAATATACACATGTATGCACTAAATAACATGCATACCCACTTTCACATAAACAGAAATTAAATATCCCATGTGTACTCACCAGAAAACCTGCAACAGGGCCACAGAGCCACATAAGAGAAGAAAGGGAGTGCGATAGTCCAAGTGTCTGCGCCAAAAGAGGTACTATCCAATTGTTAAATATCAATTTTTAGAAGTAACTACTTGATCCTAGAGTTGTGCAACATATAACATGGAAAAAAAGAAATAGGGTATAGAACTAAATAAGTTATAGAACATAACTAGGTCCATGCATTTTATAGATAAACAATATTAAAAATGCATAAAAATAAGGTGTCTTGTCATTGATCAGCCGGCCTGTTAACCAGACCACTGACCAGTCACCTATTGGGGGAAACCAATGATAATGGCCAGTTTAGATGGCATTTATGAAGATGGGTGTTTGCTCAAACACTAATTTTCAAAAGGTTCGTTAGGCCACGATTCTGGAAATAGACCCTTGAGACCCCAAATGAAGAAATAGAAAATTAGGCCCCCTGAAATAGAGCCAACTCTAATCTCTTGTTTACATCCATCATTCACTTAAAAATGATAGTCGCAAAGCTCATGTAAATTCCAATCAGAAATGAAAGTGAATGGTAGATTTGTATAGGCGACGAGAGTTGGTTCTATCTCCATATGACCTAAACCTTTTTCCTAATTACGGTCACGTTTGGCGTGGACAGAAACAGATAGCTAGTGTTACATACTCGATATGAAAACACAATTGCAATCGAACTAGCCCCAAGCCTAGATGAAAAAGGGACGAATGTGATTGATGGATACTCACCAACCATATATGCCTCCTCATAGGGGTGTCAAAGAGCCGAACTTTGAGCGTCCACCCTTTCCTCTGGCTTGGCAAAAGTAGGAGAAATTATTCAATGAAAAGGCACACCATGAGCCTTGATTCTCTCCACTTGATGGCTAGGAAATTTGAGGATGGGGCAGAGAATCAAGGCTTCCACGCACTCACTCATCAAGTGGAGGAGAATCAAAACTCATGGTGAGCCTGACTCACTGAATAATTTCTCCAAAAAGTACAGCTCCAGCTCAAGCTCGAGTTAACAAGCGAGCCCAACATTTAAATTAGAAAGCTCGATAAACTTGAACTACGGACAATCTTAAGCGAAAAATGAGCTTGTATATGAGCTAATGAGCTTCGTCCAAATGAAATTGGTAGCCAAGTATGTTGGATTTTCAATCTCCAAATATGTATAATTTTTTGTGTTATGTATTTGAAAATTTTGCATTATGGACATCTTTTATTTATACTAGTAGCGTACGGCACGTGCATTGAATGCACATAAAACAAATGTTGAATTTTGTTTTAATATGAATTTATTATAATTACTACCGTCCTTAGGAATTGAACTCAAACAACCAAGAAAAATGTCTCTTATCTTAACCAGTTTAGATAAAGTTATTTAATTATAAATAAATCATATTAGGTAGTTAAATAATTAGTTAATATATTTTTAAATAATTAACGGAGTATTTATAAACGGTTTAGATGACTCCCGTTTAGATGACTCCCGTTTAACGGAGTATCTTAACCAGTTTAGATGACTCCCGTTTCCAAGCTACCTTACAAGTCAATTTTGAGTAAGCTTAAAAGGCTCTCGGCTCACGAGCTTTCAGCAAGCCGAGCTTAGGCTGGCTCTCGAATATAGGCTGGCTCTCGAATATAGCTCGGCTCGTTTAACTCCCTACCTCCTCTCATAGGACCCACAGGTGAGTTGTACCCATTTTTAGATTGAACAACAATTGTAGGCAGCACTATGTCATATTGAGGCACATCCAGGATCATTGACAATTTGGTTAGGTGAGCTCCAAGCCCGCTAGCTGCCCACATGTCAGTTAGAGAACCTCAAAGAACACTATTATTATTTTAGATAAAGGCTTTCTTATCCTCCATAACACACGCGGGTCCAGAAGCCAAACTGCAAGCTGTTAATGGAAAAACTATACTTTTGGTCACTGAATATTTACAAAAGTTAAGTTTTAGTCACTCCCTACATATATTTTTGGTTACTAAGTGACTAGAACTTAAGTTTTGTAAACATTCTGTGACCAAAAGTATAATTTTTCCGGCGGTTAATTCATCATCATAAACTATTCTGCATAGTGTATATATATATATATATATATATATATGGTAAACGGGATATGAGTTATAGACTCATATTCCTATATGAGTCATGCACACGTTGACCAATAGAAATGGATTTCTACATCTCATGTGCACCCATGAGCACCAGTACACTCCATTCCTAATATAATTTAAATTTCTACCTATTTATTTTTAATAATATCTTAGTTTTGTTGATACGTTATATATATATATATATATATATATATATATATATAGGGGATCGGAAGCCCCGTTTAAGGAGCCCCGTTTTTCCCAACCGTTAGATTTTGTGTGGGGTGTGGGGGGGGGGGGGGGGGGGGGGGTGGGGTGGGGACGCACGGGGAGGGTATAGGACTTTGGCGTGGCTCCGGTAGAGAGTCTTTTGATCCGCTTCCATATATATATATATATATATATATATATATATATATATATATATATATATATATATATATATAAAGAAGAAGAAGAAATGAACCACAATAAAAAAAATTCCTACAAAAAATTTATTTCCATAATTTATAGAAAAAATAGATTATTTCTGAAAATATTTGTTTCTCTTCTACCCGGGGCATGTTAGTAAGCCCAACTCGAAGAAGAACCCACAAAACCACGATTTAATAATAGTAAACCAAAATTAAAAATAGCACTTTCTACGTTTTTTTCATGCCAATTTGGATCAAAATAACCAAAGTAGAAGCTTTTTGCTATTCTTTTGTGGTAGCAATAGTGTAAACATATATAGCATGTCCCAAAAGTTTTAAAATATACAATATAAACTCAAATCAGATAATGCAAAAAAAAAAAAAAACTCCTAAAGTTATATCCTTTCTCCTGGTAGAAAAAAAAGAGAGGAGGGAGCTATAAAATTTCTACTGCCTTTACCCAAGCATAATATTTAAAATTCTCTGTACTCATTAATTCAAATAATAATAATGATAATGAGTAAAACAAAATTTCTCTACTGAAATATTGCACTTCTTCAAGTCCCAAAGGAAACGTACACAAAACCCAAAAAAAAAAAAAAAAAAAAAATGGATGAAATCTGAAAGAAATAGAAGAAATGAAAATTCATAAAGTCCACAAAAATTACAAATTTCTGGAAAATGCATACCTGAACGTAGGGAGTGAGGAGGGAGAGCTGGAGGGCCCAGCCGTACTGAACCCCTCCGGCGACCGTGCATGCAAAGATCAGACGCATAAAGCTGATCGGCTTCTCCCCCGACGCCGCAGCAGCAGTGTCCTTGTCGGACACGCCGGCTCCCGCCATCTCAACCTCCCCTCCCTTCCTATTCCCACTCTCGTTCTCCATTCCCCCACCAAAACTAGGTTTAGGGTTAGGGCTATGTTCTTCCAATTTTTCAATCAAGAAGAAGTGTAGCAGTAGTGAGTGAGCGAGTGAGTGAGAGGATTTGAGAACGATGGCAGTGGGTTTTATTGTGTCCGAGGGCGGTACGTTGTGCCTGCAGACTAATTTCTAGTGCGGCAGATATCGGCCACTTGACGTAATCTTACGTCACCCGAGGGAATATGTGTCCATTCCAAATATCATGTCTCTATTTCTATCCCTCACCTACAAGTATGGATCTCATTGCATGTGAAAAAGAAAAAAAAAAAATATAGACATAATATTTGGTACAAGTGTGGGTTTCATTACATGTGAAACGAGACACACACTTGTATATAAGTAAACACATAAATATGAACAAAATATTTGGAATATCAGATTCCATTCGGAATACGTGAACGTGGAAGACGATATGAGTCTAAGAATTTGTTTGCTAGGAATAGTAAAAAAAACCATTCGGAATACGTGAACGTGGGAGACGATATGAGTCTAAGAATTTGTTTGCTAGGAATAGTAAAAAAACTGAAAAAAAAGGGTGATGTATTTTTCTTTCCTATAGAGAAAAAATATTATTTTCTTCTTCATTCTTTGTCTTTGTGTTTGGTAGGAATGATGAAAAATAAAAAAGAAAAACTTTACTATATTTGTTATGTAAGAAAAAATGGAAAGAAAAAAAAATTAAAAAAAATATATGTTTTACCAATTCTATTATCAAAAAAAATATTTATTTATCATTCGATTTTATGAATATTTTTAAATAATACAATTCACATAGAATGTATAATTATTAATTAATATAAGTTTTATTTTTATTTTCTTTCGGAGCGATTGAATTTCTTAGTTTAAGAAGAAAAAATAATTCTCCCAATTTTTTTTCTTCCAATTTTTTTTGCATACTCAAACCAGATAAAATGATTTTTTTTCATCTTAGTTTTTCTACTCCATTGTTCTTCCTTTCATTTTTAGTTATTTATTTACCAAACACACCCTAATGGTTTTAAATAGAGTAAATTCGGGTGAAGCGAATTAAATTGAAACCGGATAGAAAGCCAAATACCAGCCTCGGGGCTTCCACTTCCACCGAATAATTATTAATTACAGAGCACCGCATTTAAATTTGGGAGGAACAAAAATATAAAATTTGAGGGTTCTCTCACTTATCCATTGAATATTTCCCTTTCCTTATCCGTACCTGTACAGAAGAGAACTGAATTTGAAGCCCCACCCACAGGTTCGCTCCCCCTTCTGCAAAAGAAAGAGATTTGTGCTTCTTTGTCCATTACTCCTCAAATCAATTCGTAAAAGAAATAAAGGAGGAGAAGAAAAAGGAATGAATATGTTTCCTCCTGAAGCAGCAACGGGAACCGAACACAAGTGTCGCCTACGTGGCACGCTACTCGAGGTTATGGATATAAGTTTATGGAGCCGGGTCAATATTGACTTTTATTCCATTAAGATGAGTATATATATATATATACTTACCATCATCGTATTGGATTGCGTATTGACAGTGCAGGGGACCACACTGTCAGTGGGAGGAGGTGTAGCAGAGCAGTAGTGTAGCTGTCTGTGTTCTAATTTCATTTACTTGTCAGTATGTATGTATCATCTTCTGGAACAACTGGATGCTAGTCTGAAGGGACGGATCATAATTTTGGATGAAATAGGAGTGAATTAACCTAAATCAAAAAATCAAAAAAAAAATATATAGAAAAAAAAAAAAAAAATTGGTGGGCTCCAACCCACCCCCGGATCCTTCTCTGCTAGTCTGAAATTAATCCCCGTAGTCAGTGTGGTGTGGATAGATGGCTATGGCGTGGAGTCCTAGTAGGGCAGGCATCTACTGACGCTGCGGCTGCCTAGCCTCTTCTCAGATAATATCTTTCTTGCTTACATATACCCTCTCTTTTGCTTACATATACCATCGGCTGCGTCTGGCCTCGCTGTACATAGATCAATTTCATCGGTACATGACAATCAATGAAATTAACATAGTATTAAATGTTGGTGTTGGTTGGTATTTCCAAATATACACCGGAGTGCAACGAACGTCATTCATGTGTCGAAAAAGTTCGAAAAGTCGAAGATGATGAAGGGGACGCAATTTTAGCACGTATCAAAGTCAGTGGTATATCGTCGGTATATCACTGTCAGTGTACCAACAATAAACTGCTATGCTAGCAGTTTGTTCTACAATAGTTCTGACACGAAATGATAATTTTTCGGTATACCGCTACCAGAATATCGCCGGTATATCACCGGTATACCGGTGTCAAAGATGAAGGTCAAATTTGGATACTTTATTTACACTGTTCGATCGTGATCAACGGTTCAAGGTGTGTATCGGGCCGGGCCGGACAGAGCTGGCCCGGGCCCGACCCGGGCACAGTGTTGAGCGATTTTGACATGCCCTGGGCAGGTCGAACTTATATCGGAGTAGATGTAATATCCCGCTCTGCATGGTGCATTGACTCGAATGACTGATTTGGGTTTTGTTTCATGTGCAGGTAGTATGCGGAGTTTCCTGTGATCAAAGTATCGTCTCGCAACGGACAGAGGCATAGTTTGTGCATCGTGGTTTGGATCAGCTGTATAGTTCAGAACAGTGCGAAAGGTCGTGGGATTTGAGCGATGGTACAATCTTGCTTATTCTGGTCGGGTCAAAATAATTGAGGAGTAAAGAGTACTAGTATGGTTATACCAGTTAATGAGATCGTACATTACATCAGATCACACAATTAAGGTATCAGGTTGTATCGGCTCGGCAGAACGATAGGCAAATTTGGAAAATATGGGTAGGCTCTGGCCCTTCTTTTCTACTCCTTCATGACCTAATAAAATGAACATATTACATGCTTGAACACTTAGTATAGAACATTGAATAACTGTATTAGAGCGTGTATCAGTGCACGAGTATCGACTAGTAACGCTTCGACGAAGCGAGCAGTTGTGGCACAATGCTACGGAACTGATGTTATGTGTTGTAGTGTCCCGCTCTGCGTTGGCACTATATGTCACCCTCACTTTTCCAACTAAGGGTAGTTTGGTAATTTGACATGGATATTTGTATTTTAGGATTATTATATTAAATATTGTGCATGTTATAATAATTATTTATTGTATTATTTATTGTTAGATGTTAGATTATTTTAGACTTGTGTAGTAGACCTAACTAGTTTAGTTTAGATCCATTGACCCAATATTTAATTCTAGTTTAGATTAAGCCCGATAGTAAGCCCATTCATTAGGAGGATAAATTAATTAGTGAAACCAATTAGACTAGAACCTTCCCTCCTTAATTATTTTCTTCATGAGAGGCCCCAAGGGGTATTTTGGACAATTCATAGTAGCTTGGAGGAGGGGTAGAGGCCGGCCACCTATAGGGAGGAGAGAGACTCTCTCTCCCTCTCTTCTCATTTGACATTCCAATCTAGATCTAGAATTTTTCCTCTTCCAAATTCTTCATTTCTACACCAATTCCTACTCAAATTTCTTTTCTATTCTTCATTGGAGACTAGTAGAGCAATGATCTACAAGGAAGAAGCAATGATCTACAAGGAGGAGCAATGATCTACAAGGAGGAAGCAATGATCTACAAGGAGGAGCAAGGATGTACAAGTTTGAGGCTACTTTCACTCAATTTAGGATTTTATTAGAAATTTATCTCTCAATATGTACAATTCAGTTTTTTCTCTCTAATTAAATTCTAAATCTGTGATTTAATCATAAGGAACCACCCCATATGCTAAGGCTACCTATAGGAATTGAAATTAGGTTCATAGGAGGCCTATGGAGAAAGTTATGTGATTGTGTCAATTTTGGGGGAATTTCAATATTGGCAAATCTTGTATTTGTTAATTGGTCAATTAGACCAAATTGACATGTATTTGATTGTGTATGACTAGTATCGTGTCCACAATTGGATACGTGTAGGCCATATCCCGATAATTTGGAGATACGGGTTGATTTGGGAGTTTTTCTTCGACACGGGGGTTTGTGCATGTCATATTTTGACACGGACACGTAGTTGAGTATTTAATTCTTCATATTATTCGTAATTATAATTTTAGACTTACTCGTATCATTCGAGATACGTTTGGTTGTGTAGTGGAGCCGTATCGCAAGCGTATCATAGAATGTATATGATACGAGTGCGGTGCACTCCACGTGTTTGTTCATTGTACCTCAATTCAATTTGACTTGGTAATATCTTTTATAATGATATATTATATGAGTGTATAGTTATGTATATGTGTATGTATCTCTATTATATTATATAGATATGTATATATAGCTATATGTATATGTGTAGTGATATGTGTATATGTGTTTATATATGTATATGTAGATATATATACACGTATGTGTGTATGTTTGTGTGTGTGTGTGTGTGTGTGTGTGTGTGTATATATATATATATATATATATATATATGAGAGTATATCTATATATGTATAGATATGAGTATATATATGTATTGATATCTATGTATGTATATATGTGTGTGTGTGTGTGTGCGCGCGCGCGCATAGTGAGTGAGTGAGCAGTGTGAGAGGAGATCGGGATAGTGGGAAATCAGTATGCAACAACATGTTGTAGCAAAGCAGTGGCTGCTAGCACAACAAGCACAGGGAGAAACTGCAGCAGTGTATGTAGCACATCAACAGCATATAGCATTCAGCAGTAGCAATATGCTTGCAACAGCCAACTATAGCATCGAGCCAACTATGCAGCAATGCACAGCAATCTGCAGAGCCTAGTGCATAGCAAGGGGAGCACAACAAGAGGACCTACAACAAGCAGAGAGCAAACTTTATGCAACTGAAGCACTGCAGCAGCTAGTTTGTGTTGTATCAGCAAACTGCATCTAGCAGGCCACAGCAACAAGTGCAATGCAGCAGCCAATGCATCAACAGCATGGTGCAGCAGCAAACTGCACAGCAATAAGCAGTAGCAGCTACCATAGTGCAGCTAGCACAGCAACAACAAGACATGCACTGCAAGAAAATGCAGCAACAACTTCACCAGCATATGCACAGCAAGACTGCAAACAACAACCTCAGCATTAGCAGGAACAGCAAGAACAGAGACAACTAGTTAGGTAAGTGGTTTAGTTAGTTATTGTTAAGTCTAGTTAGTAGTTCATAAATAATGTAGTAGTAAATACATTGTTAAGTAGGTTGTATATATATACATTGCTATCTAAATAGTTAGATACATATATACTTGTTAGATTAGTAGCTATATGTATATACGTATATATGTATTAGTATAGCTAGTGGTAAGTTAGTATTGTAAAAGTATTGATATGTTAGTATATAGTTAGTGTATGGGTAGTTAATTGCATATTAGGATTTGAATTACCTTGTGATATCAAGGTAATGTCAAGGTATTGGTGGATACTCAAGGTATTGGGTTTGAGTATTAAGATAGTTGTGTAGGTGGTGAGATATGCATTGGTTCAAAGCCAAGGTTTCTACTTTGCATTAGTTAGCTAAGTGTACTATATGTATTGCCTTGTATATATATAAATTAGTATTTTCATATCTAAAAACTTGCGTATCCTATGATACGATGCTTTATGTGTATCCTAGTATCTTAGCTTACCTAGTGTGGCCTAGTTACATAATGTATGGACCTAATATCCTAGAGTTGGACTCATACAACTTAGAAATAGACAGTTTAACCTAGTTTGACTGTTTTGACTTAGAAAGGGCTTATGACCTAGAATTGAACTAGTTTAACTTATTTTTATTCTAAAATCTTGTATTGATGCAATATACCATATATAGGTCTGTGTGACACCAGCTTGGGCATCGAGAGACACACCTTGCTCAGGACCTCAGGCGAGTATATTTCTCTGTTAGTTTTTATTTCATAATAGTGTATATATCTCATGTTCTAGAACTGTATACTTGATTCTGACACAGTGGTTTCACGGACTGGTACTACATGGATCCTGTCAGGAGATGTTATCCCCTACCATGTTCAGCGGATACTCCTTCACATGTATTTTATCGTGTGTATTAGATATTGATTATTTATATTTCGTGTTCATCCACTGTTCATGTTCAGTGGTCATATTCGTGTTCCTAACGTGTCATGATTGGATCCATTTGTATTAGTTGGGGATGGGGGAGTAAAAGTTGATTATGTGATCAAAGCCCCAATTTTATTCGTGTACATACCGATTACATACCATACTTGTAATCTACTTACCTTATTGATTATGTTCAGCCCAAACCGATCACATAATGAACTTGTATTCTGAGGCATATTAGTTAGATTTCAGTTATTTTCTTCATATTACAGATATTCATATTGTTGTTCTCTATTCTAGTATATTACATGTCTCATCTTGTTTATTTCATTCATATGTTTAGTTAT
Source organism: Iris macrosiphon (assembly GCA_036927795.1). Lineage (NCBI taxonomy): Eukaryota > Viridiplantae > Streptophyta > Magnoliopsida > Asparagales > Iridaceae > Iris > Iris macrosiphon. The sequence continues at coordinate 105,793,626 of JAYESA010000002.1, forward strand.
CTTGTATTTTATTTCTATTATTTGTTTTATATGCTCGATTATGTTATTGAAACTGCTTTAAGAGGTATGTACTTTGCTCCAATCCTGACTGAATATTTTTTTTTTAGATGATTGGCTCTTAGATCAGCGCCCTACATTCTACGGGCCGTAGGATGATGTACCTTTAGAGGATACTCCTATAGACCAGGAGGACTTAGTTGTAGAGCCTGAGGAGGTTTAGCTTATGTTGGTAGACATGTATTGACTTCTTTGAGATTCATGGCATGTATATTATTTTAGACTTATGGATTATATCTTGTATCCTTCTTCGTTATTCTATTCGTACTTTATCTTCCTTAGTTTGTATTGTGATTGAGTTTAGTTTCATTTGTGGGATACCATATTGTTCCTCCGTTTGGAGTTAAGATGATTGACATGTACCATATTTATATTGTTGAGATGTAGTTACTTAGAATTGACCCAGACAGCGTTCTATCGTCGATGTTGCGACGTAGGCTGGGCGTACCCACATACTCGTGCCCGAATATCCGGGTGCGGGTTGTGACGCATTTTTAGTGGTGGCCCATGCAGGTCCTAGAGTCGTAATTAGAGCGATATAGTAGTAGTGCTCGCCTAGAGTACTGCTACGAGCCAGCTTTAGAAAATATGATTTAGGCTGAGAGTTTACTCAATCACAACTAGAAAATATTTCTAATATCTGTTTTGCTATCCTTATCTATTGAATATTTGCTTTGCTTTGAATAAAATATGTCCTTTATTGACGATATCATATCTTATTCAATATTGATTTCCTTTGTTCATTCTATCTTCAGGATGCCGCCGAAGACGTGTTCCCAGCGCTCTGGTGCCACGACGGCACGGTCAGTCACTTCATCACCTATGAGGGCAGCACCAGCAGACGCTGTTCCAGCACCTACATTCCGGAGGTCAGCTTCACCAGTCCAGTTGGGAGTATCTGTAGCAGATTTCGGAGGTGATCCACCTCCGGTACAAAGGACAGCGCAGACAGTTTCAGGGAATCTTCCACCCCCACCACCCACAGTCGATCAGACGCAGATATTTATACTCTTTCAGCAGATGATGGAGGCGCAGCAGCGTCAGTTAGAGGTCCTACGACAGAGCGTTGAGAATGCTCACCAGATCGTGCTCGCAGTAGTTGAGAGAGCTTCCTTAGTCCAACCACAGATGGCACCACCTCAGTTTATCCTGCAGCAGCCGAGGCCGGGGACCATCATAGACTTCAAGAGAATGAGGTCGAAGGACTTTAGAGGCATAGAAGGGATCCTTTATGCTGATGATTCGATCGAAGACATCGAGCGAAACCTGCGGCTAACGCAGATTCCAGAGAGATTGCAGATAGAGGCAGTGGGGTGCATGATGTTCGACATTGCGTTGACTTGGTTCAGGATGGACCCCAGGATCTCATTACCCGGACTTACTTGGAAAGCTTTCAAAGAGCTCTTCAAGAAAAATTTCTTTCCGGATGTGGCTATGACATCTCTAAAGAGCCAATTCCAGTACCTTGTTCAGGAAGATATGTCAGTGGATGAGTATGCGGCAGATTATTATAGACTAGGTCACTTCGTGGAGGGGGCAGAATCCCAGAGGGAAAGCCAGGAAATTTAGAAAGGGCCTGAACATGGAAGTCAAATCCCATACGAACGGAGATCCTACCGCTACTTTCGAGGAGATTCTGAGACAGGCACAGCGGGCAGAGGATGATTTAGAGCTGTCACGCCCCAGTCCCAAAATGCCGAGGGACTGGAGATGCGTGGCAATGGCCAGCAGTACGCACCGATGGATAACCCAATTTAATGGAACCATCAGGGCATACTTAAGCTGTAAATAAGGTCTACTACCACAAGTCACACTAATCTCATCCATAAAGATAAAGAATAAACTGCATAATGAAATAGAAATAAGTTGCAACAACAATCACAACAAGTCAGTCGGAGAAACAATCCGACTTATGTCTGAATAAACTGGCTCTTTAGGCCAGGAACAAGAGATAAACATGAAATAAATACTGAGTACTGGAACAGGCACTCAGGAGAAGTCTTCGGCAGTCACCTCGTCTTCAGTGTTCGGTTCTGCTCCAGCAATAGCTTCAGCTCCGGTCCCGTATATCTCGGGGTACTGCTCCTCAGCTAAACCTGGGGACATAATCCATTCCAGGTTCTCAGTGGACATAGCAAGGCACAAAATAAAACAAGCCAAATAATAAGCAGTGCAATTAAATTAATTAAAATAGCAGGGTAAACTATGTAACCATCTATGTGATATACAAATGAGAGCAACACTAGTACTCAGGCTGAGACCGCTACAAGCTCTGTGTCGGGGAGCCGGTAGCAGTAATAACACGTAAAGGGTCTAGCTCTGCTGGAGAGTCTACAACCTCACAATAATAGTAGATATATATATAGAACAGCCTGTAGCCTGTGTGTCTCTTCCCACCCAATGTAATCACTCAAGCCATGACCATAACGTCTCATATCCATGTCAGCGGGATTATAACTAATGCAATAGGTCAAACTGTCTATAACTAAAATATCTCTGTCAAGTCCTGTATCCTATACAGAATCACCATGAATATCTCAGGAAGATTCTGTCCATGTATAGTGTCAAGTGTCCTGGGTTGTAGGGTACTTGATAGGTCAAGTACAAAAGTAAGAGGATCGTAAATTCATCTCTAAATGACGAACCCAACACCGCGTACGGTGTTGGCACCCGACTATGATCGAACACTAGGTACGTCACGCGTTTCCTAGGTTAAGCAGTTTAAACAAGTTTATATGAATTTACACAAGACATCCAACAAAGTATTATTACAGGAAATATAAAAATAAAGACTGCAAGTTTGGCAAGGTGCACTTGCCTGATGTTTGAATTCCACTTAGGTCCTGGTTTCGGAAATTTCCAGAGATGTCTCCGGAAGCTAAAATAAATAGTACCATCACGCTCAGAAGGTGTCAAATAGCTAGGAACGCCTGTTCTTGGATCCAATTTGGAGACAAGGGCAAAAACGGCAGTTTCGGGCCAAAACGAGGTCCACCGGTGGGCCCGCTTTGCACCGAAAAATGTGTCAGGGTCAACGGTCTTTAAATTCACCAAACTTAGTGTCAACAGGTCAGGAACGCTGATACGAACCTAACGGAACTTTCAAATTTGAATTCCGATGAGCCGATCACGAAATTGCCCTTCGAGTGGGGCCTGTGGGGCCCACGACACGCGATTTCGTCAACGTTCTCAGAATCGAACCAAACTTGACCCACAGGACCAGCGTATCACTACGAGTCCGATGGCGCAAGTTTTGTCTCGATCTGACGTGTGTGCACGAAGTTAGGGTGAATTGCAGAAAAGGCGGATACGGGGCGATGTCCGCGGATACGCGTTGATTCCGGTGTGCACGCACACCCGAATCAGCTTCCGTGAAATCCCACACGTCCGTATCGACGAGACGCACGTATCTGTGAAGACCGCACGCGACCAAGTCGTCCCGTTTGGCGGGGCGTACTCAGTTCCGGGGTAAAACAGGGTCTGGTTTTTCCTGTTTTTGGATCGCGGTGTGCGATCACCACAGGACGCGATGCCCCGAGCGGTTTGTCCGGGCACCGAGAGGGTCATACAGGCTACGCGTTATAATTTACAGAATCAAAATTGGAGATGCAGGGTGCAAGATACGAGTACCTGAACGAGGCTTCTTGAAACGGGGTTCGCCGTGTCCGAATCGTGTCCTGAATACGTGTCCACTGCTAGGGCTAGGGTTTACTGTGTCCGGGTCTGTGTCCGTGTCTACTGCTGGCGGACACAGCAGAGGCGGCGTTGGTGGCGGAGAGAGCCGGGGACGGCGTCGCCGGGCTCAGGTGAGGGCGGTGCCGGCCGAGGGTCGCCGGAGGAGGCTCGGGCAGCGGTGGAGAAGGAGGAAGGAGGAGAGGGGAGGGGCTGGTTGTGGGCTCGGGGTGGCTCACGGCGGGAGGAGGTCGACGCAGGGGCGGTGGTCCGGCGGAGGGCAGCAGCTAGAGGAGGGGATTGTGGGCAGAGGCCGGCGGCGAGGGTTTGATTTGGGGGAGAAAGAGGCCGGAGGGGTAGGGTTTTATAGGGCTCGGGGAGGTGGTTGTGGCCAAGGGGGTGGCCGGGGAATGCGGAGCCGAGGAGGTTGTGGGGTAGAGGGGCTGTTCTCCGGCGACGTGGCCGGAGAATCCGGCCGGAAAACGCGGGGCAGGCGTGGGGGACAGGGGAGATGGGGCATGCGGGTCGGGTCGGGCGGCGGGCTCCGGGTGAGCGGACCCGCCCGACCCGCTAGGGTGACCGGGCTGGGTTTGCAATAATGGGCTCGGCCCACTGGGCCGGGCCAAGCTCTAAAATAATAATAAAGACAATAATAATAATAATAATAATAACTAATAATTAATTAATAAAAATAGTGTTTGGGCTTTTAAAAATAGGTCTGAGGCCCAATAAAATCCCAGAAAATTACCCTAAGTTCGGTTTTCTATTTTACACCATAAAACATATTTTTATCACATTTTAATATTATTTATTAGTGATTAAAAATTATAAAATCAGCACAGAACCTATGTAAATTCCAGAAAATTGTAGAAAATTTCCAAAATTGCTTTTAAAAAAATCTGAAAATTTAGGGTGTTTACAATCTACCCCCCTTAAGAGGATTGCATTCTCGCAATCGAAGGGTAAACTATAAGGCAAGATTTTACAGAATCAAAGAATGCTCAGGTTTTACCTGCATCAGCAAATAAGTGTGGATAACGCTGGCGCATAACATCCTCTCGCTCCCAGGTTGATTCGCCAGGAGAGTGCTGTTTCCAAGCTACCCGAACCAGTCTGATTGTCTGCCCTCGCAGTGTCTTCTCACTGGTGTCGAGTATACCCACTGGCTGCTCCTCGTATCTCAGGCTAGGTCCCACCGAAATCTCAGAATGATCCACTATATGACTTGGGTCCGTCACGTATCTCCTCAGTTGTGAGACGTGGAATACATCATGCACTCCCTCTAAGGATGGAGGTAATGCAAGACGGTAAGCCACCTCACCAATGCGCTCCAAGATATCAAATGGCCCAATGTACCTTGGGCTTAACTTGCCTCTGCTGCCAAATCTGATAGTACCTCTAGTGGGCGAGATCCTCAAAAATACATGCTCTCCTTCCTTGAACTCCAGGGGACGTCTGTGCGCCTCGGCCCAATGTTTCTGTCTATCCTGGGCTGCACGGAGATGGTTCTGAATCTGTTTTACTTTCTCCACTGTAATGCCCCGTTCCCCCTACTCGGGGAGCGCGGCCAAGAAATACTTACGACCGTCCGAACGGGACAGATTGAATTAAGATCCTTTCCTCGTTATGGATTGGTTTCTTCGGAATCAGGTCCCATATACAATGGATTGTGCCTCAAGGATGGACTCGGCGGCAGAGTCGAGAGGGGCCTTTCCGTTGCGTTGGTTTCTTGTCCGTTTTCGTGCCGCTTGGTTGCTTTCTTGTTGATTTTATGACTTGCGTTTTCTTGAACGGTTTCAATAGATTTCATTGCTTTCGTTCTTAGGATTTCGCATTTCGTATCGAGCCTTGGAGACCGAAGCAGGAGGTATTGATCATCCGTTGGTGCGTGCAGGTGATCGTGTAGACGAAGCGCGAGCGGAGTCTTAGGGACCTCTCCTTCTTCTTCCTATTCAACCAACTTGTGAGTGGCTCTATTTCGATAAGCACCTTCTTTCCAAGGGCTCCGTTCATAATAAAGATTGACTCAGTTGTGCATTCATTCAAACGATACCAAATATATATAAAGTTGAATGAAAAGATAAGAAGTAGGCTTGGAACATTCATTGCTTGTCATTCAGAACCTGGCATAATTTTATTGATGCATGCACGTTCGTTGGGTATATTAATTGATCGGCACTTATTTATAGCACAAGTTATTCTTCTTTAAACTGCTGAATGTTATTGCATATAACTTGTTGGTTGATTATGGTAGCACAGTAAAGCGGTTTCGTACATGCCGTTTCTTTAAATTCTTATGTGTTAACTATGGGTTTGGTGGGTTGGTGTTGGACAAACTTGTATACAAGGGGTAACGTTCTACGAACGGTCGCCGGGGCACCGGGACCGCTTCGACCTGGGTAGAACATTTGCTAGTGTAGTCCTAGCGCTTGGATGGGTCCGTGCGTCCGCCAAAGGCTAGCTACCTGAGGCGGAATGTCAGCCGATCCATCCCCCGTCCAACCAAGAGATGTTGTTGTTGTATATTTAAACTGTGCAGACTAACTATGTCTTCGTGACAGGGAAGGCTATGGTAAGTTGTACAGGTGGTTCAGACGGTACAGGTAAAGTCACCGAACGGTGGCATGTGGAGTTATGTTATTTTGTTCTTGCATGCCTGCTAAATGAAATCTGAACTAGGCAAGAATAGAAACCCACCTAAGCATATAATTGTAGCATACTCATTAGATCTTATCTCATGAGCTTGGTAAAGTTGAGCAGCTAGCCTTCACCAGTACTTTTCGAAGTACTGACCCTCGTTGTAGCAGGTTCCCCGGCGCAAGGCAACGCGGCGAGGAGCTGAAGTTCTCTCCGGACTTTTGGGATCCTTGGCGGTTCGTGGCCAAGACTTTTGGAGGCTCAAGCTAGAAGCCTTTCTCTCTCTCCGTTGCTGAATATCGCTAAGGCGATGGTGCTTACTCGCACCCAAGGTGGTTTTGCGTTTTTGAATCTATGTAAAGGGACATAATGTATGGATCGGCTATCTCATTTTGCGTCCAAGTTTGTAAGCCCGTGAGGCATTTTATACTTTTGAGTCAAGCGATGTAAAAAGATGTTCATTATGAATAAAAGAGAAACTTTTCTATGCCTCAACCTTGTGTTATCTTATATGTCTACTCTGTTGCATTGTTCTAAAGAATATCCTTATGCCTAAGGCCTTGTGCACGCGCGCCCTACGCGTGCACGGCATCACGCCCGGGGGACGATTATCGATTGGCCGAAATCGGGGCGTGACATATTGGTATCAGAGCATGCTTCAGATCCTTTGATCTCACAAAGAAAGTTTCTAAAGAGGACCTTGTTCCTCCCGAGTAGACCCTTGAATTCGCTTGGCCAAAATGATATACGTTCCATACAGTGAGTCCATAATATACCTTGAGACTAATACAAGTTACTTTCCTTTCAAGGAACGACTTCCGAGCCGGGTGCACAAGCGCAGATGGTGGCGCAAGTGCAAGCGAGTAGTTCAGGCACCTCGGGCAGCTCTGGGAGTCCAGCTGCCGCACCCTCTGCCGATCCGTTCGAGCGAATGATGCGTTTGATGGAGACGCAGCAGAAACAAGCTGAACTACGGCAGAGTCAGTTCGAGTCACGGATTGAAGCTCAATTCGTGGCGCAGCGACTTCAGGCGGATACACAGCAGAAGCAGATGAATAGCCTGCAAACAATGGTGACGAATATGGTCGCCAACAATCATTCTGCATCCGCCCCCGCAACCGTGCCTATAGTTGCTGAAGCCACCGGACCGCAGAATTCCCAGGGTACCTTACCCTCAGGCGAGAATGGGTCAATCGTGTCGATATCTGAATTTAAGAAGATGTGCCGTGCTACGTTTAAAGGCACCGAGGACCCTTCCTTAGCGATGGACTGGCTGGTCGAGTTGGAGGACCACTTTGAAGCGCTGTGCCTAGACGAGACCAAGAAAGTGGCGTGTGCCCAGCTTCAGCTCTGACAAAATGTGTAAACCCCCTCACCCAAAATTAGGTTTACTTGGCTTATATAGAAGAATTAGGGCTAGTTTGAACCAATTAGAATTTAGAACACGACATTTATTTAATAATGCAATAATTATGACACGTAGTGCACCTTACCGTTGCTCGATAATTGGAGACCCCATCTTGACCGTTTTGTACAACCCGGATTTTATTAATATTCTACACTGTCCCCTCTACGCCCTGACACTTGTGCCCCGCCTAAATTTGATCCCATGTACTCCTAATTAATTCTAGAACATCGTGCGCGTTTCGATTTAATTAATTAAATTCAATTTTTGCCTTTGTGCAATTTTTTAATTTTTTAATTTTGGGGGGGGGGCTTTTATGCAAAAATGCACTGAGGTGTCCCCACCATTGGACAATTCATGAAGAAACTCAATTTTCCCTTCACGTGTATTTTTCCGTAATTTTTGAGATGTACATCGCGCGCACATCGCCCCGTATATCACACCTACCCTTGCAATTAAATAATTATAATTTATAGCCCAATATCCTCATGTGAGGCCAGGAACCACTCCAAGGATTGTAGACCAAGGCCCAAGCCATAGAGAGTTGACCAAGTCCACATTGCCCTAGGTCAAACCCTCAAACCCAAGTCATATATAAACAACTCTTCTCCTATTCTCTTTATTTTCTCCTTTTCATCAAAACCTAAACCAACTCCAAGCCATCCAGCCGACCTCCTCCCCAACTTCTGTCCATCTCCCCCCCGACCTTACCGAGCACCTCGCCGGAGCCGGAGCTCCGTCCGACCATCCTCTTCCATCTTCTCCCCTCGAGCCTGCCTCCACCCTCTCGGAGGCCGTCACCGCGCTCGCGCTGAGCCCCGGCGACCGCTTCCTCTTCTCCTCGAGCCACAGCAAGCTCGTTAGGGTTTGGGACCATGAAACCCTCAAGTGCATCCGTTCCTGGAAGGGCCACGATGGTCCGGTTATGGGCATGGACTGCCATTCTTTTGGTGGATTGCTTGCCACAGCTGGGGCAGACGAAAGGGTCTGTGTTTGGGATGTCGAGGGTGGATTCTGCACACATTTCTTCAAAAGCCATCAAGGGGTTGTGACAAGCATTACTTTCCATCCAGATCCCAGTCGCTTGATTTTGTTTTCAGGAAGTGATGATGCAAGTGTAAGAGTTTGGAATCTTGAAACTAAAGTGCATTGCGGTGCTAGAAAAAAAAATACTTTTCATCAATGACCTCCTTGGCACTATCTGAAGATGGATGGACTTTGCTTAGTGCTGGCAGAGATAAGTGCGGCCTGCGTATATGAGCAGAGAACTTCAGATGCAACTCTTAGCGCAGACAAGGAGGATGTTGGACGGGAATTCATATCAACTATTATATTGCCTTCTGATAAAGGACTACTTGGCGCCACTGCTGACCAGAAATTCTTATTTTATCACCCGGTGAAATCTTTTGAAGGGTCACTTCAGTTGAATTTGTACAGAAGACTTGTCGGGTACAATGAGGAGATTCTTGATATGAAGTTTTTGGATGAGGAGGGACAATATCTTACGGTAGCCACAAATTTGGAACATGTGGAGTTTATGGTATTGCTTCCATGTCATGCTCCTATGTATTGGCAGGCACACAGATATTGTAGTATGCTTAGATACATGCATTTCAAGTTCAGGGAGGATATTTGTAGCAAGTGGAAGTAAGGAAAACATTTGAAGGTCACACTTCAAGCGTGTTAAGAGCTTCATTCCTTACTCGTGGAACTCGGTGGAGAAGGCTTGGTCAAAATATGGACTATCAACTCAGATGAGTGCGTTGCTACCTATGATCAACAAGAAGGGAAGGTTTGGGCGCTGGCTATTGGCAATAAGACGGAAATGCTTGCAACTTGTGGTACAGATGGCATTGTTAATTTATGACATGACAACCCTGCTAAATTGGAGCATGAAGCTCTCAGTAGACAAGATGTTGGAGTTGTTCTGCGCGATTTCTGGAGCAGGTTATTGGTACATCGCAGCTTTCTTACCAGGCAAGTATACCTTGCCTTTGTTATACTGTTTAAATTCTGTACATTAGATGCATGTTTATTATCTTAAATTGTGCGCGTCCGAGAGAGACTCGGGTGCAGTCAACGGATACGTTGACGTTAGGATAGTGTCTGGCCTAGTGTCTAGTAGACCCACCTAGAGTCGTGGAGTTATCGGTATGACTCCCAGGCCTTGACACATTTTCGTACACGTGTTGTGAGTCTCATGTAGGGCACGGTCCTGCGTATGTGGTTGGCCACCTGTACGTGTAGGCGTGCGACGGATAGGGTATAACTGCTAATAGTGATGCATGTTAGAAGACTTAGCAGTTATTAGTAGGTGGAGCATAGACTGTCATGATACAATGGCCCGATCCTTGTCCTTGTTTGGTTGTAAGGATGGGCTACTGTTCTAGTGATAGACTATGACGCGTGTTGTGGATACAACATGCTTAGATCATTGGGCGGAGAGGACAACTTGTAGGCGTATGGGATACCCCACTTCCTTTACACTGATGCCACACTCGACGGAGTGATATGGACGATATATACTACACTGATGCCACACTCGACGGAGTGATATGGACGGTATATACTACACTGATGCCACACTCTTCGGGGTGATATGGACATTATATTATATAGATGCCATGCTCTTCGGAGATGGACGTTATCATACTGTGCCCTTCTATGGGGGCATATGTGGCATATACTAGCCAGTTGTCACGATTGGTGAATTACGTCAGCATATGTCTAGCCTACACCTTCCCATATACTCAAGTTGTCCTCAAAGTGCATTTCACTTAGATGGTTAGGTCACCCTTGAGTTTTCACAGTATTTACTTTATGGCATGTGTTTAAGTATTCTTGTTATGTCCCTCTGAGGACCTGGTTCTCTGCCAGGTGTATCTGTTCATGAGTATTGCAGGAGCGCGGATTCGGACTGGTTGCGTACGTTCCGAGGAGTTCTCTTCGAGCCTCATGATTGTTAGAGGATATATTTATATTGTGTGTATCTTGTTTATTCCTCATTCTAGTCCGGTAGTGGATTTGTTTCCATCCGACTACCCTCTTTAGATGCTTTACATTTGAGATCTAGTTATGGTTATTGGTTATGTTCTTTTATATGATTCTGTGGATGAGATTAGATTATACCATATGATTTGTGATGGATTTATACCACTTGTGGATATTGTTATCCATATTACAGCGTACGTGTGTTATGGTTTCCATATATTGGAGTGCCATATTCATACGGCTGGCATGATTACGTATCCTGGTCCTACGTATTTTGGGACTGGGGCGTGACATGTTTTTGTGGTGGCCCATGCAGGTCAAGAGCATATTGTCTCGGTTACGTTACTGTACCGAACAAGCCTGCACATAGGACTAGAGTATAGGATCTCATCCACAATTGACTATGATTCATCTTCCTCCTCTCTGTTCTATTCGAACAATTGTATCCTGCTTGATTCCTGTACTTCCCTAATAAGTTCCTTGAGTATATATAGCCTTCTGCTAGAATATAGCAACCCATGTTATTAGGATGATAATTAGAGTAGTACACCTATTAAGAATACAATGAGAATATAGACACACCACTGAGTTTAGAATATCTAGTGAAGCCTAGAATTCCTCGTCTCTAGAATTGGTTTACCATTACCCCCTGATGTATCATGCAGACTTGAGATTAGTATAGACACTACTAGAGTTAGTTAGAAGTTTACCATAATGTTTGACCCTAGTATTGAGGAACCCATAGAAAACCAAAAATTGAATATTAGGACTGAACCTAACCTTCGCAGTTAGATAAGTATTGGAGAACTATAAATTTAGATTCTTGTCTTGAGATAAGCAGACAGTTTAGAAAGCCAAGAGTAAGGCATAGAATATTTTCCTAATCATACCTCAAACACAGAGACTAGGATACCCCTTTCCCTTAGAAAACTATGATGCTATCTAGAGCCCTCTATTTAATTTTATATATTGTTCCCCTGTGGCCTTAACGTTCGCTAATCGCGCGACGACTAAGCTATGTTCTTCTTTTCTCCATCTTTCAATTCGTGCCACCTGACGCCTCTAATTATAAGACCAAGTGATTGTATTCTACGATAGGATATATAGTTTGCTATAGTCATAGTTGTAATCTTGAATTTTGAATTGCGTGCCTTGTAGTTAGAACTTGATAGTTGAGTATTCATCTAGATCATAATTTTATAGGTATCCCTTAGTTTTAAATTGTGTAGCATATACCCCACCTCGATGCAGGTTAGATCCCTTCCCCCTTAACGGCTAGTAACTCTTCAATCCCTACGATTGACACCTGTTCTATGAGCACTTGACCCTTACCTATATAATGCAATAGGAGACCCTAATAAGAGTTTCTGTTCTATGTACACGTGCAAGGTTATTTTTGTAGGTATCCTTAAGACAATACAATAGTAGTTAAATTATTTTAAGTTGGATAGTATACCTCACCACCTAGTATCACGTAGTCCCTGTGATCCATTGATGAAGTGTAACTGAATGACATAAATTGTATGCTAGAAAAGACGACAGTGTTTATTCAGACGATAGAATTTAGAGGTCCATGTCCCTATTTGGTCGACTAGCGACTAGACAAGGAATTAGTAGGACAACTGTAGAGATTGTGTAGTCTTTCATTATTATTGCTTATTTTGCTTTTGTTTTTGTGAACTTGAATTGTTATGAACCTTCTTTCATCATAATCTAGCGTATTCATATTTGTTGTGCTACCTTGACTTATGCTGCTATTATAGCCTAGTTTTTGCAAGCTTATTCTTTATCGAGCTTGTTCATAACATATGTATTAGCGGGTCGACACGCTAATACATTTCAGAATCAGTATATTAAGGTCTAGCTAACCTTAGTGCGCTTGATTCGCCCTTCGTAATACTACTTTACGTGGATTGAGATATGTAGTGAGTAGTAGACAAATATACTTGCCCTAGACATGTCTAAGCGTATCGTATCGGCTACATAACTGTACTAATACGAGCATACGAATACGGATTTACCAAATAGGATTTCAGTCCACAACTGCCTTGACAATTCCCATTGGATTCCTTGAAACGCCTTGATCCCGATACTTCTATTCTATTACCTCACCCTTGAACTCTTTATTATTGATCTCCGTCCTCCCTTAGTTCGGAAAGACGAAACCTTGTGCTTGGTATAAGTTGATACACAGAGAGTACTAGATATACCCCATAGGCCGATCACATATTTGAGGATTATTCTTTTTGTAATTAAGGGCATATCATAGATGATATATTTGGTGTTAAAAACATTGAGGAGTAAATATCATGATTAAATAATTTGGGACATAGCCTTCTTAGATGTATAGCCTTAGATGATAGATGGGTAAATTTTAAGTTGGGTAGCAGTGCATTGTCAACTTGAGAGGAATTTCTTTTAGATTGTGATCAAGTAAGATTAGATTGGGAGATTCAAGTTATTTTTATTTTGAGAAATTTTAAACGAAGGTTAAGATAATAAGGATTTAACGAATTTTAAAATCTTGATATTGCGGACCAAATATTTATACTTTGAGCATGATTTAAATTTTGAATATTGAAGGATGAATCATCGATTTAAAAATTTGAGGATAAATATAGAATTTTAGACTTGAACAATTGGTGAATTAGATTTAAATTTTACAATTTGATGATTTGAATTAAAAGTTCAATTTTGATTGATGGGTCACCTATTTGAAATATTGAGGATGTAAATTGAGTTTAAATATTTGAAGAATACCAAATTCTTAAGTTGAAAAAAAGGAATAAGATTTTATTAGAATTGTTATTGTCAAGGTCTAGAGAAGATTATGATAGTTGGAAATTGTAATATAAATTTTGATGTGGAATGTCCTATAGACTTGAGTTAGATTTGGATGTTGGAAAAAAAAAAAAAAAAAATCGAGAAGAGATTACGACAGGTTGAATTTTGATTTAAACAGTGGTTATCTTAATTTTGAAGTGATCGTGATAGATTTGAATAGATTTTGTTAATTAAATTTTTGGAAGAGATTGCGATTGACGTACCTTATGTACGAATGTGAAAGATTTAACAAATTATGCCTTATTTTAATTTCGAGGACGAAATTATTTTAAGTTGGGTAGATTGTAAACCCCCTCACCCAAAATTAGGTTTACTTGGCTTATATAGAAGAATTAGGGCTAGTTTGAACCAATTAGAATTTAGAACACGATATTTATTTAATAATGCAATAATTATGACACGTAGTGCACCTTACCGTTGCTCGATAATTGGAGACCCCATCTTGACCGTTTTGTACAACCCGGATTTTATTAATATTCTACACTGTCCCCTCAACGCCCTGACACTTGTGCTCCGCCTAAATTTGATCCCATGTACTCCTAATTAATTCTAGAACATCGTGCGCGTTTCGATTTAATTAATTAAATTCAATTTTTGCCTTTGTGCAATTTTTCAATTTTTTAATTTTGGGGGGGGGGCTTTTATGCAAAAATGCACTGAGGTGTCCCCACCATTGGACAATTCATGAAGAAACTCAATTTTCCCTTCACGTGTATTTTTCCGTAATTTTTGAGATGTACATCGCGCGCACATCGCCCCGTATATCACACCTACCCTTGCAATTAAATAATTATAATTTATAGCCCAACATCCTCATGTGAGGCCAGGAACCACTCCAAGGATTGTAGACCAAGGCCCAAGCCATAGAGAGTTGACCAAGTCCACATTGCCCTAGGTCAAACCCTCAAACCCAAGTCATATATAAACAACTCTTCTCCTATTCTCTTTATTTTCTCCTTTTCATCAAAACCTAAACCAACTCCAAGCCATCCAGCCGACCTCCTCCCCAACTTCTGTCCATCTCCCCCCCGACCTTACCGAGCACCTCGTCGGAGCCGGAGCTCCGTCCGACCATCCTCTTCCATCTTCTCCCCTCGAGCCTGCCTCCACCCTCTCGGAGGCCGTCACCGCGCTCGCGCTGAGCCCCGACGACCGCTTCCTCTTCTCCTCGAGCCACAGCAAGCTCGTTAGGGTTTGGGACCACGAAACCCTCAAGTGCATCCGTTCCTGGAAGGGCCACGATGGTCCGGTTATGGGCATGGACTGCCATTCTTTTGGTGGATTGCTTGCCACAGCTGGGGCAGACGAAAGGGTCTGTGTTTGGGATGTCGAGGGTGGATTCTGCACACATTTCTTCAAAAGCCATCAAGGGGTTGTGACAAGCATTACTTTCCATCCAGATCCCAGTCGCTTGATTTTGTTTTCAGGAAGTGATGATGCAAGTGTAAGAGTTTGGAATCTTGAAACTAAAGTGCATTGCGGTGCTAGAAAAAAAAACACTTTTCATCAATGACCTCCTTGGCACTATCTGAAGATGGATGGACTTTGCTTAGTGCTGGCAGAAATAAGTGCGGCCTGCGTATATGAGCAGAGAACTTCAGATGCAACTCTTAGCGCAGACAAGGAGGATGTTGGACGGGAATTCATATCAACTATTATATTGCCTTCTGATAAAGGACTACTTGGCGCCACTGCTGACCAGAAATTCTTATTTTATCACCCGGTGAAATCTTTTGAAGGGTCACTTCAGTTGAATTTGTACAGAAGACTTGTCGGGTACAATGAGGAGATTCTTGATATGAAGTTTTTGGATGAGGAGGGACAATATCTTGCGGTAGCCACAAATTTGGAACATGTGGAGTTTATGGTATTGCTTCCATGTCATGCTCCTATGTATTGGCAGGCACACAGATATTGTAGTGTGCTTAGATACATGCATTTCAAGTTCAGGGAGGACATTTGTAGCAAGTGGAAGTAAGGAAAACATTTGAAGGTCACACTTCAAGCGTGTTAAGAGCTTCATTCCTTACTCGTGGAACTCGGTGGAGAAGGCTTGGTCAAAATATGGACTATCAACTCAGATGAGTGCGTTGCTACCTATGATCAACAAGAAGGGAAGGTTTGGGCGCTGGCTATTGGCAATAAGACGGAAATGCTTGCAACTTGTGGTACAGATGGCATTGTTAATTTATGACATGACAACCCTGCTAAATTGGAGCATGAAGCTCTCAGTAGACAAGATGTTGGAGTTATTCTGCGCGATTTCTGGAGCAGGTTATTGGTACATCGCAGCTTTCTTACCAGGCAAGTATACCTTGCCTTTGTTATACTGTTTAAATTCTGTACATTAGATGCATGTTTATTATCTTAAATTGTGCGCGTCCGAGAGAGACTCGGGTGCAGTCAACGGATACGTTGACGTTAGGATAGTGTCTGGCCTAGTGTCTAGTAGACCCACCTAGAGTCGTGGAGTTATCGGTATGACTCCCAGGCCTTGACACATTTTCGTACACGTGTTGTGAGTCTCATGTAGGGCACGGTCCTGCGTATGTGGTTGGCCACCTGTACGTGTAGGCGTGCGACGGATAGGGTATAACTGCTAATAGTGATGCATGTTAGAAGACTTAGCAGTTATTAGTAGGTGGAGCATAGACTGTCATGATACAATGGCCCGATCCTTGTCCTTGTTTGGTTGTAAGGATGGGCTACTGTTCTAGTGATAGACTATGACGCGTGTTGTGGATACAACATGCTTAGATCATTGGACGGGGAGGACAACTTGTAGGCGTATGGGACACCCCACACTTCCTTTACACTGATGCCACACTCGACGGAGTGATATGGACGATATATACTACACTGATGCCACACTCGACGGAGTGATATGGACGGTATATACTACACTGATGCCACACTCTTCGGGGTGATATGGACGTTATATTATACAGATGCCATGCTCTTCGGAGATGGACGTTATCATACTGTGCCCTTCTATGGGGGCATATGTGGCATATACTAGCCAGTTGTCACGATTGGTGAATTACGTCAGCATATGTCTAGCCTACACCTTCCCATATACTCAAGTTGTCCTCAAAGTGCATTTCACTTAGATGGTTAGGTCACCCTTGAGTTTTCACAGTATTTACTTTATGGCATGTGTTTAAGTATTCTTGTTATGTCCCTCTGAGGACCTGGTTCTCTGCCAGGTGTATCTGTTCATGAGTATTGCAGGAGCGCGGATTCGGACTGGTTGCGTACGTTCCGAGGAGTTCTCTTCGAGCCTCATGATTGTTAGAGGATATATTTATATTGTGTGTATCTTGTTTATTCCTCATTCTAGTCCGGTAGTGGATTTGTTTCCATCCGACTACCCTCTTTAGATGCTTTACATTTGAGATCTAGTTATGGTTATTGGTTATGTTCTTTTATATGATTCTGTGGATGAGATTAGATTATACCATATGATTTGTGATGGATTTATACCACTTGTGGATATTGTTATCCATATTACAGCGTACGTGTGTTATGGTTTCCATATATTGGAGTGCCATATTCATACGGCTGGCATGATTACGTATCCTGGTCCTACGTATTTTGGGACTGGGGCGTGACAAAATGCACATGATTGGTGGGATGTGCACAAGCAAGCTATTTTGAGTGAAGGTGGCACAACGGCTATCTCCTGGTCCGTGTTTCGCAAGGCCTTCGTGGAGGAATACCTTCCACCTGCCATCCGTCGCGAAAAGGAAGACGAGTTTGCGCTACTGAAGCAGGGAGACATGACGGTGCGTCAATACGCTTCAGAGTTCAACCGACTTGCAAAATTTGCCAAGTCTCAGCTCGCCGATGCCGAAAGTCGTGCACGAAAGTTCGAGCTCGGACTACGACCTTCTATCCGTGCTCACGTCGTAGTGACTCAATATCGTACCATGCGGGAGTCCTTGAATCATGCACTGTCCCTAGAGTCGCAGTATCCTCCAGTTCGCACCGGCGCTGTGCAAAATAACCATCACAAGCGTCCTGCCAACACAGGAGGAAACAACGCGCAGAAGTGCCCCAACAACGGCGGTAAACAGGGAGCAAACCCGGGAAGGGGTAACGAAGCCGTCTGCCACCGATGCAATCGTACAGGACACATCGCACGGAACTGTCGGGTGTTCAATGGATCATGCTTTAAATGCGGTCGTCAGGGCCACATGGCAGTGAACTGTCATGCTAGCGGGCAAGAGCAGCAGCAGCAACAAAACCAAGAGCCTCAGCGTCAGGGGCAAACTCAACGAGCGAACGAAGCACCGCCAAACGCTCAGGGCCGAGTCTATGCTTTGACTCGGGATGAGGCACTTGCATCGAACACAACGGTGTCAGGTATATTACTTTTTAATAATGTACCTGCTCGAGTATTGTTTGATTCTGGTGCAACACATAGCTTCATTTCGGCGGATTTTGCCGCCGAACACACATTCCCTATGACACCGCTAGGCTTAAACCTAAGTGTTAGTACTCCTTCGGGCGTAGATTTATCGGCTCGCTTAGTCTGTCGTGAAGGTAACATTTGCATCGGGGGACGGAAATTGTCATTAGATGCGATAGTTCTAGACATAAGGGACTACGATCTTATTCTGGGGATGGATTGGCTCGGCGCTTGTTCAGCTACAATCGACTGTACGAAAAAGGAAGTCGTATTTCGGTTGCCCGGCGAGATCGAGTTTCTCTTCACGTGCAGTCCTGAGTCGAAAGCGTCGAATACCTGCATGGTGATCTCAACAATGTCTGCTCGACGGATGATTCACTCCGGCTGCGAAGGGTACTTAGCGTCCGTTCGAGACACTCGGCAAGATTGCGCAAACGTTGAGTCTATTCCCGTTGTGGCGGATTTTCCTGATGTGTTCCCCGACGAGTTGCCAGGCATGCCGCCCGATCGAGAGACAGAGTTCACTATAGACACGTTCCCAGAAACTCGACCAATTTCCAAGACGCCGTATCGAATGGCCCCGGCAGAATTGAAGGAGCTTAAAGTACAGTTGCAAGACTTGCTAGATCGAGGATACATTCGGCCTAGTGTATCTCCGTGGGGTACGCCAGTACTATTCGTAAAGAAAAAGGATGGCTCGTTGCGGCTCTGCATCGACTATCGAGAATTGAATAAAGCAACCATTCGTAACCAGTATCCTCTTCCAAGAATAGACGATCTTTTCGATCAGTTGCAAGCTGCCACGGTATTCTCTAAAAATTGACCTCCGTTCGGGCTATCACCAACTAAAGATCAAGCCAGACGATGTGCCAAAGTCAGCTTTTCGAACTCGCTATGGCCATTATGAGTTCCTGGTGATGCCGTTCGGACTAACCAATGCACCCGCTGCCTTTATGAGTTTAATGAACCTTGTGTTCCGGCCCTATCTCGATAAGTTTGTAGTAGTATTCATCGATAATATCTTGGTGTATTCGAAGAGTGAGGAAGAACATGCAGAGCACTTGCGGACCGTGCTACAAACTCTTCGGGACAACCAGCTATATGCTAAGCTGAGTAAGTGTGAATTCTGGCTAAGTAGTGTATCTTTTCTCGGGCACATCATTTCTGCGGGAGGCATCTCAGTCGATCCGAAGAAGGTGGAGGCCATTGTCGAGTGGAAGCGACCTGCATCCGTTAGCGAGATTCGAAGCTTCCTCGGGCTAGCGGGCTACTACAGACGGTTCGTGAAGGATTTTTCCAAACTTGCACTACCTCTGACTCGCCTCACACAAAAGGGAGTCGTATTTGAGTGGTCCGCCGACTGCGAAGCTTCGTTTAAAGAGTTAAAGCATCGCCTCACCTCTGCCCCGTTACTTGCACTACCAGACGAGATCTCGGGATTCCAAATATTTAGCGACGCGTCCGGGCAAGGCTTGGGGTGTGTACTTATGCAGCAAGATCGAGTGATAGCCTATGCCTCCAGGCAACTAAAGAAGCACGAGAAAAATTATCCTACACACGACCTGGAATTAACGGCAATTGTCTTTGGCCTGAAATTGTGGCGACACTACCTTTATGGAGTGCCTTGCCGAATTTATACTGATCACAAGAGCTTGAAGTACCTATTCACCCAGACGGACCTCAACCTTCGTCAGCGCCGTTGGCTAGAATTGATAAAAGATTACGACTTGACGATAGACTACACGCCTGGAAAAGGGAACGTTGTAGCGGATGCTTTGAGTCGGATCTTCGTTGGATCTCTGTCAGTCGATCGCAGGTTACGAAGGGACTTAGAAGAGTTGGGCATCGAACTCCGAATTTGATATCGTGGCGCGCGGGTCGCTCAAATGCGATTCGTACCCAACCTAATAGAGCGGGTCACATCTACTCAGAAAGACGACCCTTTCCTAAGGAAGATGCACGAGCAGATTCTAGCGGGGAAGGCGAAGGACTTTGCAGTAGATGAAAATGGAACGTTGCGGGTGAAAGGAAGGCTATGCGTCTCCGATGATTCAGAACTTAGAAAGGAGATCCTTGCGGAAGCTCATTACGCAGCCTATATGATCCATCCCGGGAGCACGAAGATGTATAAGAACCTCCGAACGACCTTCTGGTGGCACGGCATGAAGAAAGATGTCGCACTCTTTGTGTCCCAATGCATAACTTGTCAAAGGGTGAAAGCAGAGCATCAGAGGCCGGGCGGGGAGATGCAAAATCTTGCTATCCCGGAATGGAAGTGGGAGCACATCTGCATGGATTTCATTGTTGGCCTGCCAAGGACGCAACGGGGGAACGACGCAATCTGGGTTATCGTCGACCGGTTAACCAAGTCTGCACACTTCATTGCCATCAAAAGTACTTGGAGCGCCGATCGCCTCGCCCAGACCTACCTTGACGAGATAGTCCGGCTGCACGGAGTGCCAGTTTCTATAGTATCAGATCGGGACGGGCGATTCATCTCGCGTTTCTGGGAGAGCCTTCAGTTGGCGATGGGGACCAAGTTGAAGTTCAGCTCAGCCTATCATCCATAAACCGATGGTCAGACGGAACGAGTGAATCAGATACTAGAAGACATGTTGCGCCTCTGCGTGATCGATTCGAAGTCAAGTTGGGACGTCTACCTGCCGCTGGCCGAATTTGCATACAACAACAGTTATCAGTCCAGCATCGAGATGGCTCCGTACGAGGCTTTGTATGGGCGGAAGTGTAGGTCACCAATCTGCTGGGACGAAGTCGGAGAACGGCAAATCCTTGGGCCGGAGCTGGTTGAACAAACCGTCCAAAAGGTTCGGTTGATTCGTGAACGGTTGAAGACAGCACAAAGCCGACAAAAGAGTTATGCCGATGCTCGACGTCGCCTCCTTGAATTCTTTGAAGGGGACCATGTGTTCTTAAAAGTCTCGCCTATGCGCGGAGTCATGCGGTTTGGAGTAAAAGGAAAGCTAAGTCCGAGATTTGTTGGACCGTTTGAAGTTCTCAAACGGGTTACTCCGGTCGCCTATCAAGTTGCTTTGCCGCCTGCCCTATCAGAAGTACACAATATTTTTCACGTTTCACAGCTGAGAAAGTTTGTACACGACCCGAACCACATAATCGACTTGGGTCAGTTGAATCTGCAAGCGGACTTGTCGTACGCAGCGGAGCCTGTCCAAGTTTTGGATCGTAAAGAGAAGCAGTTGCGGAACCGAACCGTCTCGCTAGTGCGCGTCCTGTGGCGGAACCACTCGGTCGAGGAGTCGACCTGGAAACTTGAAGCTGATATGAGGGAAAGGTTCCCCTCATTATTCCTTAGTGGTAGGTTCTATTCCTAAGTTTCGGGACGAAACTTTCTTTTGGATGGTTATGATGTAATGCCCCGTTCCCCCTACTCGGGGAGCGCGGCCAAGAAATACTTACGACCGTCCGAACGGGACAGATTGAATTAAGATCCTTTCCTCGTTATGGATTGGTTTCTTCGGAATCAGGTCCCATATACAATGGATTGTGCCTCGAGGATGGACTCGGCGGCAGAGTCGAGAGGGGCCTTTCCGTTGCGTTGGTTTCTTGTCCGTTTTCGTGCCGCTTGGTTGCTTTCTTGTTGGTTTTATGACTTGCGTTTTTTTGAACGGTTTCAATGGATTTTATTGCTTTCGTTCTTAGGATTTCGCATTTCGTATCGAGCCTTGGAGACTGAAGCAGGAGGTATTGATCATCCGTTGGTGCGTGCAGGTGATCGTGTAGACGACGCGCGAGCGGAGTCTTAGGGACCTCTCCTTCTTCTTCCTATTCAACCAACTTATGAGTGGCTCTATTTCGATAAGCACCTTCTTTCCAAGGGCTCCGTTCATAATAAAGATTGACTCAGTTGTTCATTCATTCAAACGATACCAAATATATATAAAGTTGAATGAAAAGATAAGAAGTAGGCTTGGAACATTCATTGCTTGTCATTCAGAACCTGGCATAATTTTATTGATGCATGCACGTTCGTTGGGTATATTAATTGATCGACACTTATTTATAGCACAAGTTATTCTTCTTTAAACTGCTGAATGTTATTGCATATAACTTGTTGGTTGATTATGGTAGCACAGTAAAGCGGTTCCGTACATGCCGTTTCTTTAAATTCTTATGTGTTAACTATGGGTTTGGTGGGTTGGTGTTGGACAAACTTGTATACAAGGGGTAACGTTCTACGAACGGTCGCCGGGGCACCGGGACCGCTTCGACCTGGGTAGAACATTTGCTAGTGTAGTCCTAGCGCTTGGATGGGTCCGTGCGTCCGCCAAAGGCTAGCTACCTGAGGCAGAATGTCAGCCGATCCATCCTCCGTCCAACCAAGAGATGTTGTTGTTGTATATTTAAACTGTGCAGACTAACTATGTCTTCGTGACAGGGAAGGCTATGGTAAGTTGTACAGGTGGTTCAGACGGTACAGGTAAAGTCACCGAACGGTGGCATGTGGAGTTATGTTATTTTGTTCTTGCATGCCTGCTAAATGAAATCTGAACTAGGCAAGAATAGAAACCCACCTAAGCATATAATTGTAGCATACTCATTAGATCTCATCTCATGAGCTTGGTAAAGTTGAGCAACTAGCCTTCACCAGTACTTTTCGAAGTACTGACCCTCGTTGTAGCAGGTTCCCCGGCGCAAGGCAACGCGGCGAGGAGCTGAAGTTCTCTCCGGACTTTTGGGATCCTTGGCGGTTCGTGGCCAAGACTTTTGGAGGCTCAAGCTAGAAGCCTTTCTCTCTCTCCGTTGCTGAATATCGCTAAGGCGATGGTGCTTACTCGCACCCAAGGTGGTTTTGCGTTTTTGAATCTATGTAAAGGGACATAATGTATGGATCGGCTATCTCATTTTGCGTCCAAGTTTGTAAGCCCGTGAGGCATTTTATACTTTTGAGTCAAGCGATGTAAAAAGATGTTCATTATGAATAAAAGAGAAACTTTTTTATGCCTCAACCTTGTGTTATCTTATATGTCTACTCTGTTGCATTGTTCTAAAGAATATCCTTATGCCTAAGGCCTTGTGCACGCGCGCCCTACGCGTGCACGGCATCACGCCCCGGAGATGATTATCGATTAGCCGAAATTGGGGCATGACATCCACTGTCTCCATTACCAACTCTGGACCCAGTATTTGACGTTCGCCAACGTCGCTCCAGCATATTGGCGATCTGCACTTCCTTCCATACAGCGCCTCGAAAGGTGCCATCTAAATGCTTGCCTGATAGCTGTTGTTGTAGGAGAACTCCACTAAGTGCAGGTGATCTTCCCAAGATCCTCCAAAGTCCAGTATACATGATCGCAGTATATCTTCCAGGATCTGAATTGTGCGCTCTGATTGGCCATCTGTCTGGGGATGATAGGCAGTACTGAACTTGAGCCTGGTGCCGAGACTCTCTTGCATGCTTCGCCAGAAGTGAGATGTAAATCTCGAGTCTCGATCTAATACAATACTAACTGGCACTCCATGTAATTTTACGATCTGTCGCATATACATGTCGGCTAGTACTTCCGTGGATTGTCCGACTCTGAATGGCAAGAAGTGAGCCGACTTAGTGAGCCGATCCACGATGACCCATACTGCATCCTTTCCACTAGGGCTTCTTGGAAATCCAGTGACGAAGTCCATGGTAATATGCTCCCACTTCCATTCAGGGATGGGAAGTGGCTGCAACAAACCTGCAGTCCTTTGGTGCTCGGCCTTCACCTGCTGGCAGACTAAGCATTTTGCCACAAATCGGGCAATCTCCCTTTTCATTCCATGCCACCAGTAATATTGTCTTAAGTCCCGGTACATCTTGGTCTCTCCTGGATGAACCGAGTATATGGAGCTATGCGCTTCTGTCATCAACTCCTGCCTTAATTCTCCATTCGGAACATATAGGCGATTTTCGCACCTTAATGTCCCGTCCTCGTGGATGCGTAGTCCCGTCTACAGGCCTGCTTCTGTTCTCTCTTTCAGCCTTCGGAATCTGGCATCATTAGGCAAAGCTTCTTTGATTCTCTCCACCAGCGATGACTTCACTTCGAGGTTAGCCAGCAAACCATTTTGTCCAGGTAGAACAACCTCTATCTGAAGATCTTGTAAGTCTTGTAATAGCTGAGGCTGCTCCGTTAAGAAATAAGCCGAGGGTTTTCTGCTGAGGGCGTCGGCTACAACATTTGCTTTCCCCGGGTGGTACTGCAGATCGATGTCAAAGTCCACCATCAACTCGAGCCAACGCCTTTGCCTCATGTTGAGCTCCTTCTGTGTATAAACATACTTCAAGCTCTTATGATCAGTGAATATTTCGACCTTCTCTCCATACAGATAATGTCTCCAGATCTTCAATGCAAAAATTACTGCAGCTAGCTCCAGGTCGTGCGTTGGGTAATTCTTCTCGTGGACCTTCAACTGCCTCGATGCATAAGCGATAACCTTGCCATGTTGCATCAAGATATAACCTAGTCCACTACCGGACGCATCACTATAAACAACAAAACCTCCTGACCCTGAGGGAAGAGTCAAGACTGGTGCTGTTGTTAGACGCCTCTTCAATTCTTCAAAGGCATTCTGGCATTCTTTCGTCCATATGAACTCCTGATCCTTCCGTGTTAGCTTAGTCATCGGCTCTGCGATCCTTGAAATTTTTTTTACGAACCGCCGGTAATACCCAGCAAGTCCAAGAAAACTTCTCACTTCTGCAACAGAGGTAGGGGTAGGCCAGGTTTCTATGGCAGTGACCTTCTCTGGGTCCACAGACAGTCCTTCACCCGAGATAATATGCCCTAAGAATGGTACCTTTCCATACAGAACTCACATTTGCTGAGTTTGGCATACAGCTTCTCCCTTCTCAAAGTTTCCAGCACAATTCTGAGGTGTTCCTCGTGCTCTGCGTGGTTCTTGGAGTAGACTAGGATATCATCAATGAATACCACCACGAACTTATCCAAGTACTGATGGAAGACTCCGTTCATCAAACTCATAAATACTGCGGGTGCGTTGGTTAAACCAAACGGCATTACTAGGAACTCATAATGTCCATATTTAGTTTTGAAGGCCGTCTTTAGGATATCTTCCTTCTTCACCCTAATCTGGTGATAACCGGATCTAAGGTTAATCTTTGAAAATACCCTAGCACCACTCAATTGGTCAAACAAGTCATCAATGCGTGGTAATGGGTACCGGTTCTTAACAGTGACAGCATTAAGGGCTCTGTAATCAATGCACAACCGCACAGTTCCGTCCTTCTTGGGTACAAAAAGTATAGGTGCTCCCCAAGGTGAAACACTGGGCCGGATAAATCCTTTCTCCAGAAGGTCGTCAACTTGTGCTTTCAACTCCACTAACTCCTTAGGTGCTAGCCGATATACCGATGAAGTGATAGGTTCGGCTCCTGGAGTTAGGTCTATTGTGAATTCTATCTCCCGATCAGGTGGTAAACCTGGAAGATCGTCGGGAAATATGTCCACAAATTCCGTTATGACTCTTGGATAACTTGAATCTTCTTCTACAGTCAATACCCCAAGAGTTAGCTGGACCCCTTGTTCTACAGCTCCTCTAAGAAATTCAAACTCAGGAAGGCTAGGGGGTCTAAATATCACTTTTCCAAGCCGGCAATCCAGTGTCGCATGGTACTGACTTAACCAGTCCATACCAAGTACAACATCGTAATCAGGCATAGAAAAGATCAAGAATTGGGCTCGCATCTCTCGGCCACAGACTACTACCGAACATGATCTACAAGTATCACTAACCGGGATAATCCCACCTCCCGTTAGAATTCTCTTCATCTTCGAGAGAGGTGCGGTAGCTATTCTATGTGTGGCTACGAAGCTAGCAGCAATAAATGAATGCGAGGCTCCAGAATCAAATAATGCTACAGCAGGAATTGAAGCTACTAATATGGTACCTGCTATCACTTCGCCTGCAGTAGCTTCTTCAGTGACTGCTAGTGCATAAGCCTGACCTCGTCCCTGAGCGGAACCCCTTTGCTGACGAGCTTGCTGGAACATTGCTGCCTGAGGTGGTAGAGGTGGCCTGGCTTCTCCAGGCCCTGTCTGTGTTGCTCCACCAGCTGGAAGAGCTGCAGGTGGAGCTGGCCGATTCGGAACTCCCATCCGACGTTCCGAGCAGTCCTTTGAGAAGTGTTGTCCAGATCCGCAAACCAGGCAGAGCCCCAGCTTGCGTCTACATTCTTTTTCAATATGGCCTACCTTGCCGCAGTAATGGCAAATAGGCAGGTTCTTAGTTGCTGCTCTTGGAGGCGGGCTCTTCTGGGGCCGTTTAGCAGATTCCCCTGGTGATGACTTGGACGGTGCGGAGGAGAAGGGACGTTTCAGGCTTGATTCCCTCCGAGTAACGCGCTCCAGCCGACGTGCTGCAGCTAGGACGTCGGAGTAAGATGTGGGCGCGACCGATCCGATTAACTTCTGAAGCTCGAACCTGAGGCCATCAAAGAACTTCTCCGCCTTCTCTTCTTTAGTAGGAATTAGGGAAGGGGCGAAGCGGCTCAGGCGAATGAATTCGGCGTTATATTCCTCCACCGTCATGTTGCCCTGGATCAGGCGGTTGAATCTGTCTCGGAGTTCTGACCGAGCCACAACAGGGATGTACATTTCCTGGAAGAGTCTGGAGAACTCCTCTCAGGTAACCTGATCATGTCCGAGCCTTCTTTCTTCGGACAGCCACCAATGATGCGCGTTGTCCGTCAGTTGCATCCTGACGGCAGTCATCCATTTGTCCCTTGGTAGTTCAGCGGCCTCCAACTGATGCTGCGTGTTTGTAAGCCATTCATGCACTTCAGTTGGTCCTTCCTTGCCCGAGAAGGTATGGGTCTTGAGTTGACGGAAATCTGTGATAGATCCCGTCGCTAGCCGCCTATTTGGTGGATTTGCATGTTCCAATGCTGCGACTAGGCTGTTCCTTAGGTTCTCGGCCTCATGACGCTGGGCCTCCTGTTGAATCTGTTGTTGTGCCTGCATCATGGCGTAGAACATCTGAAACATTTGCTGGCCTTCCATTGCCTGTCCTGGGAGAAAGACAGGCATCGTAGGAGGGAACTGGGGAGGAGGCGGGATGTCATCACGCCTGAACCTGGAACTTGGCTGGCCAGTTTGATTGCTCTGAGAGGACTGTCCTCTGG
The DNA here is from genome assembly GCA_036927795.1 of Iris macrosiphon. NCBI lineage: Eukaryota > Viridiplantae > Streptophyta > Magnoliopsida > Asparagales > Iridaceae > Iris > Iris macrosiphon. The sequence goes on from JAYESA010000002.1 coordinate 105,820,797, forward strand.
TATCTGGCGTCGTTCCAGCTTCGCAGGTAACCCCCGCTTCAGGCGGTGTACCCAAGGGGGTCTCGTCACCACTTCTGGGATCCATTACTCTGTATCAAAAGAAAACAATGAGAACGCACAGAGGAATCAAAACAGGATGCAATTCAAGCAATTAAATTGAATTCGACATAGAGTCCAAAAATGATTCAATCAATGGATGAGATCCTATAACTTATCCTATCTTATTGCAGGCCTGTTCGGTCCCTAAGTTAAAACCGAACAATTTAGACACGACCTGCATGGGCCACCACAAAAACCATGTCACGCCCCAGTCCCAAAATGCCGAGGGACTGGAGATGCGTGGCAATGGCCAGCAGTACGCACCGATGGATAACCCAATTTAATGGAACCATCAGGACATACTTAAGCTGTAAATAAGGTCTACTACCACAAGTCACACTAATCTCATCCATAAAGATAAAGAATAAACTGCATAATGAAATAGAAATAAATTGCAACAACAATCACAACAAGTCAGTCGGAGAAACAATCCGACTTATGTCTGAATAAACTGGCTCTTTAGGCCAGGAACAAGAGATAAACATGAAATAAATACTGAGTACTGGAACAGGCACTCAGGAGAAGTCTTCGACAGTCACCTCGTCTTCAGTGTTCGGTTCTGCTCCAGCAATAGCTTCAGCTTCGGTCCCGTATATCTCGGGGTACTGCTCCTCAGCTAAACCTGGGGACATATTCCATTCCAGGTCCTCAGTGGACATAGCAAGGCACAAAATAAAATAAGCCAAATAATAAGCAGTGCAATTAAATTAATTAAAACAGCAGGGTAAACTATGTAACCATCTATGTGATATGCAAATGAGAGCAACACTAGTACTCAGGCTGAGACCGCTACAAGCTCTGTGTCGGGGAGCCGGTAGCAGTAATAATACGTAAAGGGTCTAGCTCTGCTGGAGAGTCTACAACCTCACAATAATAGTAGATATATATATATAACAGCCTGTAGCCTGTGTGTCTCTCTCCACCCAATGTAATTATGCAAGCCATGACCATAACGTCTCATGTCCATGTCAGCGGGATTATAACTAATACAACAGGTCAAACTGTCTATAACTAAAATATCTCTGTCAAGTCCTTTATCCTATACAGAATTACCATGAATATCTTAGGAAGATTCTGTCCATGTATAGTGTCAAGTGTCCTGGGTTGTAGGGTACTTGATAGGTCAAGTACAAAAGTAAGGGGATCGTAAATCCATCTCTAAATGACGAACCCAACACCGCATACGGTGTTGGCACCCGACTATGATCGGACACTAGGTACGTCACGCATTTTCTAGGTTAAGTAGTTTAAACAAGTTTATATGAATTTACACAAGATATCCAACAAAGTATTATTACAGGAAATATGAAAATAAAGACTGCAAGTTTGGCAAGGTGCACTTGCCTGATGTTTGAATTCCACTTAGGTCCTGGTTTCGAAAATTTCCAGAGATGTCTCCGGAAGCTGAAATAAACAGTACCATCACACTCAGAAGGTGTCAAATAGCTAGAAACATCTGTCCTTGGGTCCAATTTGGAGACAAGGGCAAAAACGAAAGTTTTGGGCCAAAACGAGGTCCACTGGTGGGCCCGCTTTGCACCGAAAAATGTGTCAGGGTCAACGGTCTCTAAATTCACCAAACTTAGTGTCAACAGGTCAGGAACGCTGATACGAACCCAACGGAACTTTCAGATTTGAATTCCGATGAGCCGATCACGAAATTGCCCGTCGAGTGGGGCCTGTGGGGCCCACGACACGCGATTTCGTCAACGTTCTCAGAATCGAACCAAACTTGACCCACAGGACCAGCGTATCGCTACGAGTCCGATGGCGCAAGTTTCGTCTCGATCTGACGTGTGTGCACGAAGTTAGGGTAAATTGCAGAAAAGGCGAATACAGGGCGATGTCCGCGGATACGCGTTGATTCCGGTGTGCACGCACACCCGAATCAGCTTTCGCGAAATCCCACACGTCCGTATCGATGAGGCGCACGTATCTGTGAAGACCGCACGCGACCAAGTCATCCCGTTTGGCGGGGCGTACTCAGTTCCGGGGTAAAACAGGGTCTGGTTTTTCCTGTTTTTGGATCGCGGTGTACGATCACCACAGGACGCGATGCCCCGAGCGGTTTATCCGGACACCGAGAGGGTCATACAGGCTACGCGTTGCAATTTACAGAATCAAAATCGGAGATGCAGGGTGCAAGATACGAGTACCTGAACGAGGCTTCTTGAAACGGGGTTCGCCGTGTCCGAATCGTGTCCTGGACATGTGTCCACTGCTAGGGTTAGGGTTCACTGTGTCCGGGTCTGTGTCCGTGTCTACTGCTGGCGGACACAGCAGAGGCGACGTTGGTGGCGGAGAGAGCCGGGGACGGCGTCGCCGGGCTCGGGTGAGGGCGGTGCCGGCCGAGGGTCGCCGGAGGAGGCTCGGGCAGCGGTAGAGAAGGAGGAAGGAGGAGAGGGGAGGGGCTGGTTGTGGGCTCGGGGTGGCTCACGGCGGGAGGAGGTTGGCGCAGGGGAGGTCCGGCGGAGGGCAGCAGCTAGGGGAGGGGATTGTGGGCGGAGGCCGGCGGCGATGGTTTGATTTGGGGGAGAAAGAGGCCGGAGGGGTAGGGTTTTATAGGGCTCGGGGAGGTGGTCGTGGCCAAGGGGGTGGCCGGGGAACGCGGAGCCGAGGAGGTCGTGGGGTAGAGGGGCTGTTCTCCGGCGACGTGGCCGGAGAATCCGGCCGAAAAACGCGGGGCAGGCGTGGGGGACAGGGGAGATGGGGCATGCGGGTCGGGTCGGGCGGCGGGCTCCGGGTGAGCGGACCCGCCCGACCCGCTAGGGTGACCGGGCTGGGTTTGTAATAATGGGCTCGGCCCACTGGGCCGGGCCAGGCTCTAAAATAATAATAAAGACAATAATAATAATAATAATAATAACTAATAATTAATTAATAAAAATAGTGTTTGGGCTTTTAAAAATAGGTCTGAGGCCCAATAAAATCCCAGAAAATTACCCTAAGTTCGGTTTTCTATTTTACACCATAAAATTATATTTTCATCACATTTTAATATTATTTATTAGTGATTAAAAATTATAAAATCAGCACAGAACCTATGTAAATTCCAGAAAATTGTAGAAAATTCCCAAAATTGCTTTTAAAAAATCCTAAAAATTTAGGGTGTTTATAAGAGCTTGGCTCTAAGAGGCCGAGGGACACAGGAGGATCCAGTACCAACACGGGTCCAATAAAGCGGCCTCATTTTTAGCAGCAGTACCAGAGGCACTTCCAGCATCCGAGGCATTTTAGTGTGGCCTCGGGATTGCAAGGGGCAACCTTAGCGCTGTTTGTCAGAACTGCTCGATATAATTTTGCGTCAGTTCCCTTTCTCCCTATGCGACATCCATCAGAGAGGACATTATCATATCATTTTCTGCCTCATTGAATCTGTTGAGGAACAAACGTTTGAGGTCATCGAATGATGAGATGCAATTATCTTCGAGGCTGTAGAACCAGTCGAAAGCTACCCCCGCTAATGACCCGACGAAGAGTCTGGTAAGAATAGCATCGTTGCGGGGTGGGTGTCCTGTTGTAATCTCGAAGTAACTCATGAACCGACGAGGGGAGGACTTGTCGTCAAATGTGTTTATGTTGAAGGGCTTGTATTTGGGCGAATATGGTACATTACTCCATTCTATCGGGTATGGTTGTCTCACCACGAGATCGCAAAGTGAGTCCCGATTGCCCATGGAGTGTAGGTGAGCCCGGAGTTCCCGGACCTTATTCATTTCTTCCTTGACCTCATCTCCTGCGGAAGGTACAGATGAGCCAAGCAGGTAAGGATTACTACCCGCAGGTGGGACGGTTGTGTTTAAATTTTTGTTATTTCCTGGGTCCAAGTTTGCTTGTCCAGGGGTTCTTGCTGGTTGAGAAGCCATATTTGCTTTGATTTCCAGCATTATCTTGGTTAAGACTTGCATTGATGCACTCATCGTCTATATCATGGCCTCGAGGGTCTCAAGGCGCTGGCGGTCGTTGGGGCCTTCATGGTCGTCCCAGGCCATGTATACTGTCCTCATGTAGGGAGAGATGGACGGGGCAGTGGATGCCATACTTTCAGTATCAGACATATGGCGAGAGTAGTCATCAGAAAAAGCTGGGAGCGTCGTCTCCTCCTTGGACTCGGAAGGAATACTATCCCCAGCATAGGAGGCTACATCAACCTAGCGAGGGGAGCTACCCCCAGGGATCTTGGAGTCCGTTCCATAGGAATCGATGTCTTCTTGGAATATCGGGATATTGCGTAAATCGAGGGGAATACTATCCACAGCTCGGGCCACCCCCAGGGGTTCTGAGAAAGAACTACTCCCAGTTGCTGACAGTTTCTTCCTTGAGCAAGTACCCTGTAAAACGCCTTCCGTAGGTCCCTTTGTTAACCCTCCTGGTAGTTGCCTTCGCAACACACTGCCAGAGAGCGACGGACTGGAAGTACTCAACTTCTTTCCTTCCTTGGTAGCAGGAAGCATCCGAGTCGAGGAGCACGAGGCGGAGGGCAGCTCCTCCTCCTCTAGTATTTGCACCTGATCTCCGAGTTTTTGCTGGATAGGTGCTTTTCGGTACAGTCGTTGGAATGACGACTGCTTGCTTGTGGGTGTTGCTACTTTGTTGCAGCAGCAATTGATAATGATCTTGCCACAATGATGCCCTAGAGGATATTTCACTGGCCACAGTTCTTTCCCTCGCCTTGCTCTTGTGATAGATCATATTTCGTAAATCAAGCAAGGGTTGTTCCACCTTTGTACCCTTTTTGTGAGCCCGGAAGGACCGAGAGCACATGTGCGTAGGTGTTGTATTTGCTCCCTGATTCGGAGTTCATATAAAAACTTTCCTCGGATCATCAGCAGAAGATTTTTGAGACAGACGTTGTCCATTTACCGCTATGGGATGGACGCACGAGGCGATCTTATTTGGCTTTCCATCAGGGGCCCGTATAATGGTTAACGGTGCCTGCTGACGGTCAGCTAACTGGACAGTTGCTTGAGCCTGATGAGCTTGTACTGCCCTAGGCTTCTTTGACTTAGCACCCGCAGGTGCATAGTACAAAGAGTCCAGGTTTGAATTTTCACCAATCTTAGCGAGCCGTATGGGATCTGCGCCGCAGGAGATACAGTCGAAAATAGATGTTTTGTTGTTGTTGGGGATGCATGCGGCCATCTGCCTGCGGTTGTGAGATGGTGCCGCATGGCCAATCTTATGCGGCCTCCTTCTTGATCGCATTGAAGCTGCCTCAGCCCCAGAATATTTGGCATCGTCGTATTTTCCTTTGCCAGAGTCTGGGTGCCGAAGAGTTTTTGCGTCAAACGGGGCTGCCTCATGGATGTGGACTTCCTGGATGTTCACCTGACGACCATCATCTGTAACAGAGCGAGAGGCGGGAAGCGTGTGCTCCGTAGTTGGGCAAGGCGCAACGGCCTTTGCTACCCACGTCTTGCGGGGCTTCTTGGGCTTGGCTAGTGTAAAACCCCTATTCCTAGAAACCATATTTACTTTTTTTATTATTAATTATTAATTTAATGGTAGTAATTAGTGGCTAATTAGGATAAATAAATTTTTATTAATTTTTATTTTAGGTGTTGGTGAACTTAGGAGATTTATGGGACTATTAGGAATTTTTTCGAATTTATTTCATGTAGGAGACCCCTTGAGCAGTTGCTAGCTTAATGGTATGTATTAATATAATTTTAGATTTTTCTATGAGTATATACATACATATATATATATATATATATATATATATATATATATATATATATATATATATAAAAGAAAAGAAAAGAAAAGAAAAGGAAAGGAAAAAAAAACTATTAATAACTATTAACCACTACCTACCCTTTAAGCAAAAGCCACCACCAGCAACTCCAAAAGTCACCCGCTGACTTTAGCTAGAAACAATTAGCAGCCAAACAACGTCCCTTGCTAGCAGCAAACCACACCCTTTGTATCAGTGAACTCAAACACCCCCTTCATTTAGCAACCCGCGAGTTAACGAACACACCCTCTCTCTCTCTTTCTTATATATATACTTATTTCAATAAAAACCCTAAACCTAGATCATCCAAACCCTTCCTCTTTCCATCTAGACCTACAGAGCGCCGCCACCGCACCCAGAGAATCCCGCCATGCCGTCCAAACCAATCCCGACGACCGCGATCCCGCGCACTACAGATTTTCGCAGCGAGGTACCTGTGTTTCGGAGTTGTTTTCCGTCGCCTCGCTCAACCAAACGCCATCCCGTCTTCACAGGTATGCTCACCCCTTAACCCTCTTCATTATCTGTATGATAGTATACCTCGAACAACGTGAAATTATAGGCGAAAATAGCGCCAAAGTTGGCGGAAATAGACCAAATTCTGGGATCGCAAAAAACTGCGGTGATCATCCATGTTTCCGAGTTCGTATCTTCCATCACAGAGATCCGAATTTGATGATTCTTTTTAGTATGCGTAGACCACTTGACCTAGTTTAGTTTCTGTTAAATAACCCTTGATTATTAACTGCTGTAGGTAGAATTAAATTCGTTGAAAAATCCCGCGAACACACTTTTTCAGATTTCTAAAAGTTGTAAAACGGAGCACGTCCCGCCAAACGGGAACGTTCCGCCGTGTACCAAGTGTATAAAACGGTGCGCGCAGCATAACCGGACACGTGAGAGTTTGCAGAAACTGATTCGAACGCGTGTGCGCGCCGAAATCAACCCGTATCCGCGGACAAATCCATGTTGCAACTTTTACGAAAGTCGCGCACATTTTTTGCACGCTCGTCAGATTGCAACAAAACTTGTGCCACCGGACTCGTGGTAACGTGCTGGTCCTGTGACCCAATTTTCATACAATTTTGAGACAGTTGACCAAGTCGCCAATTGGCGGGCCCCACGGTTGACTTTTTGGACGAAATTGTGTTCGGCCCATCGGAATCCATATTTGGATATATCGTTGGGTTCATATTGACATCTATAGTTTGTTTGACCTATAATTTATCTTATTTAGAGACTGTTACCCTTGGCACATTTTTTGGTGCAAAGTGGGCCACACGTGGACCCCACTTTTATCGTTTTGTCCCTGTGTCCAAATTGGACGAAAGGGAAGTACTTTTTAGCTATTTTGCTGATTCTGGGAAGTTGGTGATATTTATTTTAGCATCCAAAGACGTTCATTTTGAGGCCGTAGCTTCTGACTCTTGGTGTTGACATCGGGACACTACATTTTACAGCTTTCTTGCCAGGCAAGATACCTTGCCAAATTGCTTACAGTATTTTGAATGCTTAGTATATTTATGTATATTTATTGCATTTTTGTATATTTCTTGCATGTGTAGTTTCTTTCAGTCATTACTATATATTAAATATGTTGGCACACACTTGACACTTAGTATCATAGAGGACAATCAGTAGGCGTATGGGCTTTAACCACTCTGGTAACACCGTAGTCACTAGTACGCACTATGGTGGTCGTGTCCGATGGTCGCTACCCCCGCGGTATGTCGATTGATGGAGTCACGAGGGTCACTACCCCCGCGGTATGTCGGCTGATGATGTTTATGGACGTGTGTGTGAGTTGTGAGATTAGATCGAGTAGCCTACCCTTGCCCATACGTCGAAAATTTGTCCTCATTTGCATTCATATAGATTATTTTGTATAGCGTACTTATATATTTTTAAACATTATGCATGTTCACTGTATTCAAATTGGCTTGCTTCTATGTATCTTGTTATGTCCCTCTGAGGACCTGGTCCCTTGCCAGGTATAGACGACCAGGAGTATCCGCAGGAGTACGGACCTGGACCTGACGCGTTACTTTCTGTCGATGAGGTGTTACCTTCTGAGCATCTTTGATTACATGTAGCGATGGATTCTTTTAGCTGATACACTTCTATCTTCACATTATTTTATATTGGAGATTTTATACTCCTCTCTCATTTTAGTTTTGGATATAGTCTTTGGTAGTGGATTTGTCTCCACCCGACTATTATTTGGATATTTCAGACTTCTTATTCTAGTTTAGTATTTCTTTTCTATGACTAGTTGTATGGATGAGATTAGCATATCTGTGACTTGTGACATTATATATACCATATATGAGTTTATATTCATATTACAGCGTACGTATGGGTTATGGTTTCCATATATTGGAGTTTTCATATCCATGCGGCTGACATGCTTACGTGTCCTAGTTCTATGTATTTTTGGGACTGGGGCATGACATATTTTTGTGGTGGCCCATGCAGGTCGAGTTAGCCGTTTCGATTACGTAACTGTACCGAACGGGCCTGCACCTAGGATTAAAATTTTAGATCTCATCCACACTTGACTATAACTTACATTCCTTCCAACATGTCCTACTTAAGTGCTTGCATCCTGCTTGATTCATGTACTCTTCTTAATCCTTCGTCCATCTCTTGCAGAGATATGAATTTGCATAACGGGCATGCCGCCACCGGGGACAACACGTCTCCAGGGGACGACGACCAATCACCAGGAGTGACCTCAACGATACCTCTTCTTCCCGGACCGGATGGACTGACTAACAATCAAATTCCATCAACCCCTTCCACGATACCTAATGGGACTTTTTCAGCTCCACTAGCACCGCAGGATGGCCAGACACAGCTGTTCCAATTCTTTCAGATGATAATACAGGAACAGAGGCAGCAAGCAGCAGAGTAGAGGCTAGAATTCCTGGCATCACTTGAGAGAATGGCTGCATTAGCCCCTGCACCAACCCAGGCACTAGTTTCAGTACCACAAGCTCGGGTTGGTTCAGTCAAGAACTTTGTGCAGATGGGCCCTAAGCCGTATAAGGGCAATGAGAGTCCAGAGGAGACCACGAACTGGATTGCCAATACCAAGAAATTGTTAGAGGCATCACAATTACCTTCTGACCTATGGATGATAGGCGTAAGGACTCAGTTAGAAGGCAACGTACATCACTGGTGGGAATCAATGGAGTGCCAGTTGGGTATGCGTCAAACTTGGGAACAATTTTTGGAGTACTTTGAGAGAAAGTACTTCCCAGACACTATAAGGGACGCGTTGTACGATCAGTTTCTCCATCTGGAGCAGGGGAACAAGACAGTTGATGAGTATGACGCAGAGTTTAGCCGCCTCAGTAAGTATAGCACAGTCCTAATACCTAATGACTTAGAGAAGGCTAAGAGGTTTCACCGCGGGCTGACTCAGGAGCTCCAGCACTACACTAGCTCCCAGTCCCGGATCTCTTATGCCGAGCTATTGACAGAGGCCAGGATCCAGGAGGCCATCAGCAGGGGAAACGGAATTCAACAAAGAATTCATCAAGGACCAGTAAGGACACAGCTAGGAGGACCCATTAGACACCCTTTGACACTCCAGCAACTAGATAGTGTCACACCATATCCAACCAAGGAGCTCCGTACTTGTCACTATTGTGGTAAGATAGGTCATATTCTAATAGACTGTCATCGTCGATTGGGGCTATACATGATATGTGGATCAAGTCACCATCAAGCCCGAGAATGTCCTCAGCAGAACCGGAGGCCTATGGCATTAGAATCAAGAATACTGCATACACCCTCAAGTATAGGAGACCAAAGGGACCCACCACTGCTTCTACAGTCTGCACAAATGGAGGAGACTAGACCCCAGTTGGACAACCAAGGACAAGGCCAATCACTCATTATGACAAATATGGGAGAGCAGACACAGGAAGCCGTAGATACATGTACGACCTTTTAGTTATAATTGTCTTTGCATACTTATAACCCCAATGTGACACAAGATCTTAGATGTACCAATAGATGTAGAATTATATGTATGGTAGTTTAGCAGTTATGAGGATATATTTCTATTCTACCCAGATGGCATACACGCGATGCTAATGGATGACGTGAGTAGCAGTAGTAGTATTCTTCCCCTATCCTTATCTCGCCCTTTTGGGTGACTCATCTCCTCCTTTTATATCCATCCTTTGTCTTGTGCTTAACTCTTTCTATCATAGTTATATCTTTTGTGCCATTATGAATTGTTTGATTTCTATCAACCTCATCCTTATTTTGTTAGTTAAAACATAAATGAGTTAGTAATGCTTGATAACTAGGGATGAGTTCTTAGTAATAACCCTTATGTATATGCACTATAGTAATGTCTGTATTCTTTATTAGTTTAACCCTTAAGTAGCACCATGTAGCCTAGTAGAAATTGTTAGATCATTTGAGCTAGATCATACCCGTAATAGTTAGTCAAGACCTTAAGTGTTTCCCTAAAAACTTAGACTATGTCTAGGAAAGAGTTGAAGGCACTTGTTACGAACTGATGACTATGATAAATCGCTGGTGAGGTAGCGACAGTTGCAGCCAGATGATTTTGGTAGAGTAGTCGAATTACTTACAGCCATACTGGCCAGGTGGCGTGGCAGTATTAGACTATGATACTTGATGGTTACAGAAAAAAGTCATAGTTATGAGACTCCAGACAGGTATCCCAAGATTCTCGACCCAATAAATATAATTACCTTACAACCTAGACAATAGCTTCAAAGAATGTGACTACTAGTAGAATTCTTTTAAGTTGGGTAGTGTAGACGAGTTAGAGGATGATAAAATAGTGTATACAATAGATGAGAAAGTGTTAGAATGGCAGACCATGACTTTTAGGAGTCCTGCTAGATACCAATGTAGTGTAATAGCTATAGCTATCATTATGAATATGGATTAGTGTCAATTTTGAGGACGAAATTTTTGTAAGTTGGGTAGAATGTAAAACCCCTATTCCTAGAAACCGTATTTACTTTTTTTTTATTAATTATTAATTTAATGATAGTAATTAGTGGCTAATTAGGAGAAATAGATTTTTATTAATCTTTATTTTAGGTGTTGGTGAACTTAGGGAATTTATGGGACCATTAGGAATTTTTTCGAATTTATTTCATATAGGAGACCCCTTGAGCAGTTGCTAGCTTAATGGTATGTATTAATATAATTTTAGATTTTTCTATGAGTATATATATATATATAAGAAAAGAAAAGAAAAGAAAAGAAAAGGAAAGGAAAGGAAAAAAACTATTAATAACTATTAACCACTACCTACCCTTTAAGCAAAAGCCACCACCAGCAACTCCAAAAGTCACCCGCTGACTTTAGCTAGAAGCAACTAGCAGCCAAACCACGCCCCTTGCTAGCAGCAAACCACACCCTTTGTAGCAGTGAACCCAAACACCCCCTTCCTTTAGCAACCCGCGAGTTAACGAACACACCCTCTCTTTCTTTCTTATATATATACTTATTTCAATAAAAACCCTAAACCTAGATCATCCAAACCCTTCTTCTTCCCATCTAGACCTAGAGAGCGCCTCCACCGCAGTCGGAGAACCCCGCCAGGCCGTCCAAACCAATCCCGACGACCGCGACCCCGCGCACTGCAGATTTCTGCAGCGAGGTACCTGTGTTCCGGAGTTATTTTCTATCGCCTCGCTCAACCAAACGCCATCCCGTCTTTACCGGTATGCTCACCCCTTAACCCTCTTCATTATCTGTGTGATAGTAGACCTCGAACAACGCAAAACCATAGGCGAAAACAACACCAAAGTTGGCAGAAATAGACCAAATTCTGGGATCGCAGAAAACTGTGGTGATCACCCATGTTTTCGAGTTTATATCTCCCATCACAGAGATCCGAATTCGATGATTCTTTTTGGTTTGTGTAGAACACTTAACCTAGTTTAATTTTTGTTAAATAACTCTAGATTATTAACTGTTGTAGGTAGAATTAAATTCGTTGGAAAACCTCGCGAACACACTTTTCCAGATTTCTAAAAGTTGTGACACGGAGCGTGCCCCGCCAAACGGGACCGCCCTGCCGTGTACCATGTGTACCAAACGGTGCGCACAGTATAACCGAACACGTGAGAGTTTGCGGAAACTGATTCGGACGCGTATGCGCGCCGGAATCAGCCCGTATCCACGGACAAACCCCGTGTCGCAACTTTTGTGAAAGTCGCGCGCATTTTGTGCATGCTCGTCAGATTGCGACTAAACTTACGCTATCGGACTCGTGGTAACGCGCTGGTCCTGTGACCCAATTTTTACGTAATTCTGAGACAGTTGACCAAGTCGCCAATTGGCGGGCCCCAAGGTTTACTTTTTGGGCAAAATTATGTTCGGCCCATCGGAATCCATATTTGGACATACCGTTGGGTTCATATTGGCATCTAGAGTTTGTTTGACCTATAATTTATCCCATTTAGAGACTGTTACCCTTGACACATTTTTCGGTGTAAAGTGGGTCACACGTGGACCCCACTTTTACCCAAAATTACCGTTTTGCCCCTGTGTCCAAATTGGATGAAAGGGAAGTACTTTTTAGCTATTTTGCTGATTCTGAGAACATTGGTGATGTTTATTTCAGCATCCGAAAATGTTCATTCTGAGGCCGTAGCTTCTGACTCTTGGTGTTGACATCGGGACACTATATTTTGCAGCTTTCTTGCCAGGCAAGATACCTTGCCAAATTGCTTACAGTATTTTGCATGCTTAGTATATTTCTGTATATTTATTGTATTTTTGTATATTTCTTGCATGTGTAGTTTCTTTCAGTCATTACTATATATTAAATATGTTGACACACACTTGACACTTAGTATCATAGAGGACAATCAGTAGGCGTATGGGCTTTAACCACTCTGGTACCACCGTAGTCACTAGCACTCACTATGGTGGTCATGTCCGATGGTCGCTACCCCCGCGGTATGTCGATTGATGGAGTCACGAGGGTCGCTACCCCCGCGGTATGTCGGTTGATGATGTTCATGGACGTGTGTGTGAGTTGTGAGATTAGATCGAGTAGCCTACCCTTGCCCATACGTCGAAAAGTTGTCCTCATTTGCATTCATATAGATTGTTTTGTACAGCGTACTTATATATTTTTAAATACTATGCATGTTCACTGTATTCAAATTGGCTTGCTTCTATGTATCTTGTTATGTCCCTCTGAGGACCTGGTCCCTTTCCAGGTATAGACGACCAGGAGTATCCGCAGGAGTACGGACCTGGACCTGACGCGTTACTTTCTGCCGAGGAGGTCTTACCTTCTGAGCACCTTTGATTACATCTAGCGATGGATTCTTTTAGCTGATACACTTCTGTCTTCATATTATTTTATATTGGAGATTTTATACTCCTCTCTCATTTTAGTTTTGGATATAGTCTTTGGTAGTGGATTTGTCTCCACCGGACTATTATTTGGATATTTTAGACTCCTTATTCTAGTTTAGTATTTCTTTTTTATGACTAGTTATGTGGATGAGATTAGCATATCTGTGACTTGTGACATTATATATACCACATGCGAGTTTATATTCATATTACAGCGTACGGATGGGTTATAGTTTTCATATATTGGAGTTGCCATATCCATGCGGCTGGCATGCTTACGTGTCCTAGTCCTACGTATTTTTGGGACTGGGACATGACAGTTAGCCTTGGCGAAGGACTAACACTTCCTTCCTAGAGCATTTTCTCAAATGCTTGCTGGTTGAAGCGAACTACAAACATCTTTTGCGTTGAGCCAAGCTTGGACGCATCGGACTACATCACCAACTTCTTATCAGAGGAGAAGGTAGTCCTCAGCAGAGTCACCATCGTTTTTGCCATTAAATGCTAAATTTTGGAAAGAAACTTGATTTAATTGAACAAACTAAAAAGAGTACAGAGAGGAGTCCTAAACAGACAATCTAAGTACAAATTTTGTATTATTGGGGTGACGATGGAGAGTTAGGAGTGTAGCAACTCTCTTTACTCCGTGGATGATCAGATGCAGAAGCTCTTCTCTCTTGCTCGAGTGTAGATTGTTCATACCCAAAATGGTTTAGCAGAGTCCTTGATTAAGTATTTTTAGCACATAGCAAGGCGTTTACTCATGCAATCAAACTTATCCGTTTTAGCTTGGGAACATACCATATTACATTCTGCTAAATTGATCATTGTTAGGCCAACTGCATATCCTAAATTTTTATCATCATAACTTGTGACAGGCCATCAACCTAACATCTTTTATTTGCGTAAATTTGGTTGTGTTGTTTATGTTCCTATTCCCCATCCTCAGCGCTCTAAAATGGGACCTCAGCACCGTTTAGAAATTTATATTGGTTTTGATTCACCCTCAATCATTAGATATTTGGAACCTTCAATTGGCGATATTTTTACTACTAGATTCACAGACTGCCATTTTGATGAGACTAAATTTCTGCCGTTAGGGGGGAGATAAGAAAGAAAAGATGTTCTTAGAGAACCATTCGCCACAAATAAATGGCATAAATTATCGTGGGATAATTGCACTCTTTTTCATCTAGATCCTCGTACTAATCAATGTGAAACTGAGGTACGAAGGATATTGCATCTATAGGAGATTGCAAATCAAATGCCAGATGCATTTACTGATGCAGCTAAAGTGATTAAATCACATGTGCCCGCTGCAAATGTGCCAGCTCAAATGAATATTCCCGTAGAAAAAAATAACAGAGTGGCTAATGAATCTAGTGCACACCAGAAGCGTGGTAGATCTATATGTTCGAAGGACTTAGTCCCTATAAAGAGAAAATGCCCAAGTAACGCTCTTAAGGAGGTTACACATAACGCTCAATAAGAGGTTATGAATGAAAGATCCATACTCTATGAAAATCCAGAAGAGGTTATTGTCTTAGAAAAGACACAAGCCCAAGAGGAGGCTCGGGTACCTGAAAGCAAAGAGATCTCTATGATTTATACATATACTAGAGAGGTATGGGATTGCAAAGATATAACAATAGATAAGATATTCTCATTCTCAGTAGCTACTAAAATATCTAAGGGCATTGATGACACTGAACCACGTAGCATCGATGAATGTCGACAAATAAAAGATTGGCCAAAATGGAAGGATGCTATTCAAGCAGAATTGGATTCCCTTAATAAACGTGGAGTGTAATGACCTATAGTACAAACACCAAAAGACGTCAGACCGGTAGGTACAAGTAGGTGTTTGTAAGAAAGCGAAATAAAAAGAATAAAATCGCTCAATTTAAGGCACGATTAGTGGCACAAGGGTTTTCTCAAAGACCCGAGATTGATTACGAAGAGAGGTATTCTTCCGTAATGGATGCAACAACATTCTGTTATTTGATAAGTCTGACAATTGATAAAAAGCTGGACATGAGACTTATGGACGTTGTAACAGACTATCTATATGGTGATTTAGATAGCGATATCTATATGAAAATCTCAGATGGATTTAACCTACCTAGCTCAAAAGCTAAGAACATGCATTCCATAAAGCTAAGACGTACATAGTACGGTTTAAAACAATCTGGAAGGATGTGGTACAACCGTCTTAGTGAATATATGAAAAAAATAGGGATATGAGAATAATCCTATATGCCCATGTGTCTTCATAAAAAAAATCTAAGGAGGGTTTCGCTATAGTTGCTGTATATGTCGATGACATAAACTTGATTGGGACAAGACATGAAATCAATGAGACTGCAAACTATCTGAAAAATGAGTTCAAAATGAAAGATCTCGGAGACACGAAATATTGTCTCAGATTACAAATTGAGCATTGCACTAATAGAATTTTAGTGCATCAATCCAAATAAACAGAAAATTTATTAAAACAGTTTAATATGGATAAAGCTCATCCCCTTACCACTCCAATGGTTGTTTGATCTTTAGATATCAATAAAGATCCATATCGTCATAAGGATGACAATGAAATGATGCTAGGATCCGAAGTACCGTACCTTAGTGTCATTGGGGCATTAATTTATCTATCACAATGTACAAGGCCAGACATATCATTCTCTGTCAATTTGTTGGCTAGATATAGCTCGGCGCCAACTCACAGACATTGGAATGACATTAAACATGTGATGAGATATCTTCGTGGAACTACCGATATGGAATTATTTTATACTTGTGGCTTATTTAACATCACGAATCTAGTTGGCTTTGCAGATTCATGTTATTTATCTGATCCCCATAAGGTGGTTCACAAACTGGATATATGTTTCTTTATAGCAATGCAGCTATTTCTTGGCGTTCAACAAAACAGACAATGGTTGCTACCTCCTCAAATCACTCAGAAATATTGGCTCTCTATGAAGCAAGTAGAGAATATATTTGGCTGAGATCGTTGATTAAACACATTTGTAGCTCATGTTACCTTTCTCCTTCCACAGATACTCCAACACCTATCTAAGTCATCCTAAAGATTGTACTATTTTCTTACGCACATGTTTTGTCCTATTTAATTTTTTCTGGAAAAAATTTAACGAGACAATAGGCTTAGAAATGGTAGTCATGCAAATGAGGAGTGTTATAACGTGGGTTACTAAATGGTTGGACTCCCACTTTGTTTTTAGTTCCATAGAGATTAGTATTACATCTTCATTGGGTTGTATAAATAAGACATTTGTCTCCCACTATGTGATTACATTAATAAGAAATCGTCTCTCGTATTTTTTTCTTCTATGTTTTTAGTCCCACATTTTCAATTCCTGAAAAAAAAAATGGTGTCTTCCAGGAATCGAACCTTGGTTATCACTACCAAAACGTACATTTGAATCCACTAAACTAAAGTAAACATAGTATAATCCTTGTAACATAGCATTATATATTTCGATTTGTTAGCTTTACCTTTTTCTTCAAAAACCGAAGAAAATGAAAAATAATAAAAATAAAAAATAGTGAAAACATCCATATAATAGGGACGTTTTAAATAAAATAATAATTTATTCTTCATTTTATTTAGCCAAAAAAATTAAAACTAAAACAAATAAATATCATTACCATGACCTAGTTTGGGCAACAACATTAAATTTTACCCAAAAAATAAAAAAAATAAAAAACGTCTTTATTTGGAACATTTTCACTAAAAAAAACTAAATTTTTTTTATGACCCAAAAACTAAAACTTTAAAATTTAAAATTTAAAATTTAAAAATTAAAAAGTTGAAAATGTCCAAAGTAGGGACATTTTTATTTTTTCTTACAGATGAAATTAAAAAATAAATGCAATTTTAGAATGTCTTTACTAAGGGCGTTTTCGTTCCTACATTAGGAGAGAACTAAAACGTTCTTACTAAAGACGTTTTTGTTCTCTTCGTATAAATTTGGAAAAAGTATTTCTTTGGACGTAATTTAATTTAAATTAAATCTTCACTTTGCACGCCTTCTATTCAAAGTCCAGAGAACTTCCTCCCTTCTCACTGCCTATTAGTTCCATCTTCCATAGAGCGCCTTCGGTTGTCTCACTTCGATTATTCCTTTGAAGAAAGCGAAATAACTCACTAGTCTATCTCCATGGCACCGAAAATGTCTCAGGACTCAAGTGATTCACCAAAACGACGAGATCTTGCAAAATTTTCAAGTGTCTGAAACGAAACGTTCTATCAATCGGAGAAGATTTTTGTTGACAACACCTTGAGATAACGAATTTTTTTGTAAAAATAATAAGCGGAAGCAGCACTCATAAACAATCTCAAATTCGTTCTTATTTGTCCATGTGAGACTGGTCATGTATAACCAGATGAAGGAATGAAACTAGGTAACAATAACAAAAAAGAAACAGAAATTTTCCTGAATGGAATTATTTTTTATTAAATAGGCTAAAACGAAAGAAGTTAAAAAAAAAATCTACAACAAAATATTTCGCCAGTGGCACTGGCAAAAATTTACCAAATTTTCGGAGTGGACAGTCGGGAGGGTGGGGGGTTGCAACTTTGCTATAATTTTTTGACCGGTTTAAACCTACGCTTTAGTTCCCTGCTAGCACCGAGTCCCACTCCGTAAAAAAATAAAATTGCTGAAATTTCACCCGCGCCACTAATGGAATTTCAACAATATTTTTTTTTCCTTTTATTTGTAGAAATTGAGCCTAATTTCAGCCGGTGCTACTGACGGAATGTTTCGTTGTAAAAATTGTTTCCAAACTTTTTCCGTTCTAGCTGATTTAATCAAACTTTTATTTAATTGTAGAAAATTTTTAATAAAAAGAAAACACCTTTTATCTCAATCGTTTTCATCATGGTTGGAACTGACGGCCAACGTCCTCACAAAATAAACTTCAATCGTCCTAAAACTAGAACACATTGTTCTTTTCTAGGACTTTAAATGAGCCAAGTCGAGTCAAACTTTTATAAGCTTGAGCTTGACTTGACTAAAATTAATCGAACTCGAGCTTGATAATTTTTTTATTTTAGAGCTTGAACTTGACTCGAGCTTGAGCTTGGCTTGATTTGAGCTCGAGCTTGACTTGATAAGCAAGCTTGATTCAAGCTTGATAAACAAGTTCAATAAGCTCAAAATTAAGCTCTATTACAAGCTCATTCAGTTTTATTTTAACATCATTAAACTTGATTTCAAACTTAACGAGTTCGATTTCAAGCTAGTTAGACTTGAATTCAAGTATCTATAATATTAACAATTTATTTATAAAAATTTAATTAAAATTTTTTTTTAATATCAATTATTAATGACCTCCTAAACGAGCTTCTAAACGAGTCAATTCGTAAGCTCATAAACAAGTCAGCTCGCGAGCTCAAACGAGCAGAGTACTTCTAAGCTTGAGCTTGATCCATTTGTTAAACGAGCTCGAAAATAAAACTTGAACTTGACTCGTTTAATAAACGAACCGAACTCAAACGAAATTTTACCGAATCGAACTTCGAACAACTCGTTTACAGTCCTATTCTTATCCAATAGCTGCACAGTTTTGATCAAACACAATGTATTAGAACGATTATATGCATTATTTTCATTTAATTTATATCACTACTTCATCCACTAGGAAACATAAATGGCAACCTATAAGGCATTGGCATTCTCGTGGTCCACTTTGTGTACAACTGCACCAGAAGCGGCAAATACTAAAACTAAGGAGTAGTTTATATTGTAGTTTGTTTTATCATATTTGGTAGAAATGTGGAGTTTCAGATGAAATGTAACTATCCTAACTAAGCCAGATCTGGACCGACTCTGATATAAGATAGTTTGGGCAATCGATCAGGTCCCAAAATTTTAAGGATCATCAAAATATATATATATATATATATATATATATATATATATAAGTTTTAAAACAGTTCAAAATGAACCTTCTAAGTCGAATATTTATTGTCACGAAATAAAAAATACAAATAAATTTTAACTAATTATTTATCTACATAATATTATCTAATTATAATCAAATATCTCTAACTTATGTGTGGTTAAAATAGGAGGCATT
The DNA here is from genome assembly GCA_036927795.1 of Iris macrosiphon. Lineage (NCBI taxonomy): Eukaryota > Viridiplantae > Streptophyta > Magnoliopsida > Asparagales > Iridaceae > Iris > Iris macrosiphon. The sequence goes on from JAYESA010000002.1 coordinate 105,840,112, forward strand.
CTCTATGGCTTGACGAATTCTATTCTACGGGACAATGAAATCTATAACATATTCAAATTTTTTTAAAAAAAATCATTAAATTTTTTATGTGCGTAGTAACGTGCACGTGCATTGCACATACGTAAAAAAATTGTTGAAAAAGATTTAAATTAGAATTTATTATAGATAATGTTGTCCTGTGAAATCGAACTCTCCGAGGCAGAGAAATTGTCTTCCACCTTAACCATTAGAGTAGAAATATTTGACTATAATTAGATAATATTAGGTAGTTAAACAATTAGTTAAAATTTATTTATCTTTTTAATTTTAATTATTAGAGAATATACATAGAGCTTAGACGGTTGATATATATATATATATATATATATATATATATATATATATAATATATATATATATATATATTATCAGAGGATATACATAGGAATGAGAGGATTATAATATTCGTATCTATATTCTGCATTTGGCAGAAGCAGTACACATTTTTGGAGAAATGACGTATTTAATTTAATCGGTCATATTCACAATGTTCCGTTATTTCACATTGACCAAAGGATTTGATCGTCGGTTGATTCTGGCGTCAAAACATTTCGTGCTTATGTATGTCAGCATGCGTTGGTTTGATTTGTCTCATCCTTCTCTTGAAGCATAGTAGTTACTACTGGTCTTTGATTTTCAAACCAAAGACCAATACTGACGTGCCAATAATGGCCAATTTGTGGATATGCTAACTCGAATGTTTGGATTATTATTTTTCAACTCGGATCGTCACGGGTTGCTTATTTTTCTTTAGTGTTTTGTTTCCATGATGTCAGTAGATAATAATTTAGTTACAGTTTTATACGTCAAAGTATATGTAGACAAAATATAAAATATATCCATAATCGACCTAAACATACCTGGTCCACCGATCCAGTCCAGCCAAATTGGGCTCGGTACCGATCCAATACGATTAATCTTGGTTTCTGGTTGGTCCGAACCAGTATTATACCTCATATCTCGTTCCATAAAAAAAATTCGATCTGATCCGACCCGATCTGACCCGACCCGAGACAACTATTAAACATGTGTTCCTAAATTGTAAACATACCATCTTTACGCACTAAAAATGGCTTTAACCACTAGTTGCTACTATTGTGTGGAGTTTCAACAATACTCTCGTAACATGGTGATCTGGTTAGTGTTCTAACTGGACCAGAAACTTTAATTATGTAATAACGTGCCTAGAATAAACATAAATTGTAAGTTTAAAATATCAATACCATCAGGGAGTGTGTAACACTTCAGTAATGGAATACGAAGAATAGGAGATATAACACGACTAGCTACAACTACGATATGTGTCAGTATCCTGCAATAATGTCATGGTTGTAACTAATCATGGGGGGTATATATAACAATAAAAGTCATCTATGGCCTCACAAGATATACTATCTCTCGATCAGTATAGAACATATAAGATAAAGTAGTAAAACGTACCCGACGCTCAATCAAAATGATCATAAAGCTAGTTATATAAAATGGAAAGCTAGAATAATATCCAAATATACATGATCATATGGTCAGCTGCAGTCTAAATATAAATACAATCGTGTGTTAGGAATAATCTCCTAAAATAGGTAAAACAGGTACCTAGCGACTAAACGCCTCAAAAGTAACAAAATGATAAAGTGAGTTGTGGATAAGAAATCCACTCAAGTCCCTCAACGATTATCCCTCTAGTCCCTCAACGATTATCCCTCTAGTTAGCACGATCAGACTGATGCGCAGTAGATCCTTCGGTTCTGCTACTAGATCTAGTCAAATAAAATAAGAGGGGCAATCCCCCTAATAACAAGTACCACATGAAAGTACGAGCAAATGAGAAAAAATTCAATCAATCGCAATATATAGAAACTTGTGTCATTGCTTACACTACCAGAATAAGTCAAATTAGCGACGTCTCGAAACGTCTCTAAATGGACAAAAAATGTTGCTAAATAATTTTAGCGACGTCTATAGCAACATTACATTGAAGTCGCCTTTAAGCTAGTCGCTGACCGAAAAAATGTCGCAAAATGTCGCTATTTCGACGTTTTACAGCGACGTAAATGTGTCGCTATATTAGCAACGTGTAGCGATGCAACGTTGCTAAATTAGCGACGTTTAGTTTGTCGCTATATGTCACTAATTTTTTTAGCGACGTTGTGTGACTCATTTAGCAACGTTATATTGACCTGGCAATACTGCCATGTCAGCAATTTGCGACGGACAGCGATGTGTTTAACGATGTGTATAGCGACGTATATAGCAATGTATTCAGTAACGTAATTAGCGACGTGAGTAAACGTCACAAAACGTCGCTAAAAACGTCGCTAAAAATGTCGCTAAAGATACAGTGAAAAAATAAAAAAATAAAAATTAAATTATTTTCAAACCATTCTTCCTGCAGTTTATAAATTCATAATTTGTACAAATAGACCCGTAGCAACCCTGCGTTGAATTTGTTGGGTTCGCCGACCCCCTTCGGTTGAACACTCAACACCGATAAATTAACATACATTTAATATGAATAATATAGTAAAATTTAAAGAAAACAAAACATTGAGATTATAAATCGAGTAAGGACAAAATCTTGTCTTAAAAATTACAACAAATATCCACACAACTGAGTCTGAAAGCCTCATCCTAAAGAATACAAGAAATAATGTCTGAACGCCTCAAAAATAAAGAATATTCATAAATGACCAAATATCATAGGTCTGAAACACAAACAATGAATAAACGGTCCTAAGTAGGACTACTGAGGATCTACAGGAGGATAACCACCGGCGCGCATCATGGATAAGAAAAGATCATATTGCTCCCGTAAAATCAACACTGATGTCGATGGAGAAGGCATCGGTGGAGTCTGTGTCGATGAAGGCGCACCAGGAGGACGTATCTGCTCCAACTCTGCTAGTTGATGGTTGTATAAATCTATGGTAGATAACAGCCTTGTACTGCTATGAACCATTGAATCCTGCATCATCGTCAGCCTCTCATCCATGGACAGCTGTGATACCTGCAGTTTTATCACGATGCGCTCTATCGACGCTCTAAGATCAGCTGTCATATCCCGGAGCTCCATGATGCTGCGCTCGAGCATATCAAATTATGCGATGAGAATCGCATCGTCCGCCTGCGGTGGGACAGGGGCTGCTCCTCCATCATTCGCAGCAACTCATCACGGAAACACGCAATCTGACGGTCAACGGTCTCCTAGGCTCGAGCCGACGACTGCGAGGGCTATGGGAAATACGCACTTGCCGGGGAGGTCCTAGATGACGAATCGTAACCAGGGCGCCATATGATCCCGTACCGTAGTATGTACCCCTCTGGAGACCACCAGCGGCGGTCACCCACTGCTCGTCCGTCGACGGAGCTGGAGAGGATTGCGAGGAAGTACCAGCCTCTCCCATTGTAGGTGCACTAGCAGTCGCCCACTCACGCAGCCTAAGATACTCGGCCTAGAAAAGTTTGGATACTCGATAATTGCCTAAGTTATATTAAAAATTAACACAAAGTAAAGTAATACTTACATAGGTCTGCGAGGCCCTCTCATCAATGAGATTTCCGCCCTTTCGATGGGTGGCCAGGAAGACGGTCACCATGTTTGCATCCTTACCTCTCTGTACATGTTAAAAATATATTATTTAGTACTAAATTAAACATTTTATTCTACTACCATTTTATCGTACTTGCATTAAAATAATATATCTGAAATAAAAAAATATACCAAACAACGAAAATATTTCGTCATCGGAATCAAGCCACCACACCATTTTGCTGCCTTCTGCCTAGCTGCCTTGGCCTTATCAGACCTTTCCTTGTACCTCGGATCGTCGAATCTAGCCCTCATCGCAGTCAACTGCTCAAGCGTGATCCAACCTTGGATCGATTTTCCAACGCGATCACAGCCTTCTGGTCATCCAGAGCATCACGGATTAGCTTGGCGGCAACAACAGAAAACATCTACTCGATCAACTCGGCCCGGTACGGAGGATAGAAATACGTTTGTTTGATAGTAAACGAAAGAAATAAAACAAGGTTTATACGAAACCCTCTCTTTGGTTTACAAACAAGAAGTACAATTAATCCTATACGAGTGTAAACACCCAAAATTTTTAGATATTTTAATTTTGGGAATTAATATGCATTTTTCAGGAATTTACATAGGTCCTGTAGTGAGTTTATAATTTTTAATTGCCAATAAATAACATTAAAATGAAATGAAAATATGATTTTAAGGTGTAAAATAGAAAACCGGACTTAGGGTAATTTTCTGAGATTTTATTGGGCCTCAGACCTATTTTTAAAAGCCTAAAAACTATTTTTTATAATTAATTAATTATTTCTGTTATTTATTTATTATTATTATTATTTATTTGTTTATATTTTCGGTTTTCTTGGGCCGGCCCGGCCCAATGGGCCGAGCCCGTTAGCAGCCTGACCCAGCCCCCTTGGCTTAACGGGTCGGGCGGGTCCGCTCACCCGGAGCCCGCCGTCCGACCCGACCCGCTACTTCATCCCTTCCCCCCACGTCGCCTGTGCCCGCCCGAAGTTTTCGCCGCCCGCCGGAAAAGACGCCGCCACGACCGCCTCCCTCTCCGAGCCCCTCTCCCACGACGCCCGGCCAACCCTCGCCCCAGCCCCCTATAAGTACCCCTCGTCTCCGCCTCCTTCCCCCCCCCCAAAACCCGAACCCTAACCCTAACCACCCTACTCCGGCCACCCCCTCACCGGAGCCCGCCCCAGCGCCGACCCCGGCGACCCTTCTTCTTCCTCCTCCTCCTCCAGCAAGCAAAACCCCCCCTTCCCAGGCCGAGCCGACCCTCCCAGGCGGACCCGACGCCGGCCGACCCCCTCGTCGCCGCCCGAGCCGGCCGACGATGCCTCGACCGTCCAGCGCAGCCCCGGACAGCGGACACAGCCCAGCCCTAGGCCGGACACAGCGGACACGGCTGATACAACCCAGGACACGAACTCACGTGTCGGACACAGTTCAAGCTCGGTTTCTCGGGTCCCCTTCAGGTACTCGTAACTTGCACCTCGGATCTCTGTTTTCGATTTCGTAAATTTCTACGGGAAGCCTGTATGACCCTCTCGGTGCCCGGATAAACCGCTCGGGGCATCGCGTCCTGTGGTGATCGCACACTGCGATCCAAAAACAGGAAAAACCAGACCCTGTTTCACCCCGGAACTGAGTACGCCCCGCCAAACGGGACAACTTGGTCGCGTGCGGTCTTCACAGATACGTGTGCCTCGTCGATACGGACTTGTGGGATTTCGCGGAAGCTGATTCGGGTGTGCGTGCACACCGGAATCAACGCGTATCCGCGGACATCTCCCCGTATCCGACTTTTCTGTAATTTACCCTAACTTCGTGCACACACGTCAGATCGAGACAAAACTTGCTCCATCGGACTTGTAGCGATACGCTGGTCCTGTGGGTCAAGTTTGGTCCAATTCTGAGAACGTTGACGAAATCGCGTGTCGTGGGCCCCACAGGCCCCGCTCGACGGGCGATTTTGTGATCGGCTCATCGGAATTCAAATCTGAAAGTTTTGTTGGGTTCGTATCAGCGTTCCTGACCTGTTGACACTAAGTTTGGTGAATTTGGAGACCATTGACCCTGACACATTTTTCGGTGCAAAGCGGGCCAACCGGTGGACCCCGTTTTGGACCAAAATTACCGTTTTTGCCCTTGTCTCCAAATTGGACCCAAGGACAGGCGATCCTAGCTGTTTGACATCTTCTGAGCGTGATGATACTGTTTATTTTAGATTTCGGAGACATCTCTGGAAATTTCCGAAACCAGGACCTAAGTGGAATCCAAACCTCAGGCAAGTGCACCTTGCCAAACTTGCAGTCATTATTTTCATATTTTCTGTAAAAATACTCTGCTGGATTTCTTGTGCAAATTCATATAAACTGATTTAAACTGCTTAACCTAGGGAACGTATGACGTACCTAGTGTCCGATCATAGTCGGGTACCGACACCGTACGCGGTGTTGGGTTCGTCATTTAGAGATGGATTTACGATTCCCTTACTTTGTACTTGACCTATCAAGTACCCTACAACCCAGGACACTTGACACTATCATGGATAGAATCCTCCTGAGATATTCGTGGTGATTCTGTATAGGATACAGGACTTGATAGAGACATTTATTATAGACAGTATGACTTGTTGCATTAGTTATAATCCCGCTGACATGGACATGAGACGTTATGGTCATGGCTTGCGTGATTACATTGGGTGGGGAGAAACACACAGGCTACAGGATATTCTATATATATATATATCTACTATTATTGTGAGGTTGTAGACTCTCCAGCAGAGCTAGACCCTTTACGTGTTATTACTGCTACCGGCTCCCCGACACAGAGCTTGTAGCGGTCTCAGCCTGAGTACTAGTGTTACTCTCATTTGCATATCACATAGATGGTTACTTAGTTTACCCTGCTCTTCATTTATTTATTGCACTGCTTATTCAGTTGGCTTATTTTATCTTGTGCCTTGCTATGTCCACTGAGGACCTGGAATGGATTATGTTCCCAGGTTTAGCTGAGGAGCAGTATCCCGAGATATACGGGACCGGAGCTGAAGCTATTGCTGGAGCTGAACCGAACACTGAAGACGAGGTGTCTGCCGAGGACTTCTCCTGAGTGCCTGTTCCAGTACTCATTTATTTCATGTTATCTCTTTTGTTCCTGGCCTATAGAGCCAGTTTATTCAGACTTAAGTCGGATTGTTCCTCCGACTGACTTGCTGTAATTTGTTGTTGCTACTTATTTCCATTCAGTATGCAGTTTATTTCTTTATCTTTATAGATGAGATTAGTGTGACTTGTGTATTAGACCTTATTTACAGCTTAAGTACGCCCTGATGGTTCCATTAAATTGGGTTATCCATCGGTGCGTGCTGCTGGCCATTGCCACGCATCTCCAGTCCCTCGGCATTTTGGGACTGGGGCGTGACATGGTTTTTGTGGTGGCCCATGCAGGTCCTACTAAAATTGTTCGGTTTCAACTTAGGGACCGGACAGGCCTGCAACAAGATAAGATAGGTTATAGGATCTCATCCATTGATTGAATCATTTTTGAACTCTATGTCGAATTTAATTTAATTGCTTGAATTGCATCCTGTTTTGATTCCTCTGTGCGTTCTCATTGTTTCCTTTTGGTGCAGAGTTATGGATCCCAGAAGCGGTGACGAGACCCCCTTGGGTACACCGACTGAAGCAGGGTTTACCTGCGAAGCTGGAACGACGCCAGATACCAGAGGACAATCCTCTCAGAGTAATCAAACTGGCCAGCCAAGTTCCAGGTTCAGGCGTGATGACATCCCGCCTCCTCCCCAGTTTCCTCCTACGATTCCTGTCTTTCCTCCAGGACAGGCAATGGACGGCCAGCAAATGTTCCAGATGTTCTACGCAATGATGCAGGCCCAACAGCTGACCCAGCAGGAGGCCCAACGCCGAGAGGCCGAGAACCTAAGGAACAGCCTGGTCGCAGCATTGGAACATGCAAATCCACCAAATAGGCGGCCAGCGACGGGATCCATCACAGATTTCTGCCAACTTAAGCCCCGTACCTTCTCGGGCAAGGAAGGACCAACTGAAGTACATGAATGGCTTACAAACACACAGCATCAGTTGGAGGCCGCCGAACTACCAAGGGACAAATGGATGACTGCCGTCAGGATGCAACTGACGGATAACGCACATCATTGGTGGCTGTCCGAAGAAAGAAGGCTCGGACATGATCAAGTTACCTGGGAGGAGTTCTCCAGACTCTTCCAGGAAATGTACATCCCTGCTGTGGCTCGGTCAGAACTCCGAGACAGATTCAACCGCCTGATCCAGGGCAACATGACGGTGGAGGAATATAACGCCGAATTCATTCGCCTGAGCCGCTTCGCCCCTTCGCTAATTCCTACCGAAGAGGAGAAGGCGGAAAAGTTCTTTGATGGGCTCAGGTTCGAGCTTCAGAAGTTAATCGGATCGGTCGCGCCTACCTCTTACACCGACGTTCTAGCTGCAGCACGTCGGCTGGAGCGCGTTACTTGGAGGGAATCAAGCCTGAAACGTCCCTTCTCCTCAGCACCGTCCAAGTCATCACCAGGGGAATCTGCTAAACGGCCCCAGAAGAGCCCGCCTCCAAGAGCAGCAACTAAGAACCTGCCTACTTGCCATTACTGCAGCAAGGTAGGACATATTGAAAAGGAATGTCGACGCAAGCTGGAACTCTGCCTGGTTTGCGGATCTGGACAACACTTCTCAAAGGACTGCTCGGAACGTCGAGAGGGAGTTCCGAATCGACCAGCTCCACCTGCAGCTCTTTCAGCTGGGGGAGCAACACAGACAGGGCCTGGAGGAGCCAGGCCACCTCTACCACCTCAGGCAGCATTGTTCCAGCAAGCTCGTCAGCAAAGGGGTCCCGCTCAGGGACGAGGTCAGGCATATGCACTAGCAGTCACTGAGGAAGCTACTGCAGGCGAAGTGATAGCAGGTACCATATTAGTAGCTTCAATTCCTGCTGTAGCATTATTTGATTCTGGAGCTTCGCATTCATTTATTGCTGCTAGCTTCGTAGCCACACATAGAATAGCTACCGCACCTCTCTCGAAGATGAAGAGAATCCTAACGGGAGGTAGAATTATCCCGATTAGTGATACTTGTAGATCATGTTCGGTAGTAGTCTGTGGCCGAGAGATGCGAGCCCAATTCCTGATCTTTTCTATGCCTGATTACGATATTGTACTTGGTATGGACTGGTTAAGTCAGTACCATGCGACACTGGATTGCCGGCTTGGAAAAGTGATATTTAGACCCCCTAGCCTTCCTGAGTTTGAATTTCTTCGAGGAGCTGTAGAACAAGGGGTCCAGCCAACTCTTAGGGTATTGACTGTAGAAGAAGATTCAAGTTACCCAAGAGTCATAACAGAATTTGTGGATGTGTTTCCCGACGATCTTCCAGGTTTACCACCTGACCGGGAGATAGAATTCACAATAGACCTAACTCCAGGAGCCGAACCTATCACTTCATCGGTATATCGGCTAGCACCTAAGGAGTTAGTGGAGCTGAAAACGCAAGTTGATGACCTTCTGGAAAAAGGATTTATCCGGCCCAGTGTTTCACCATGGGGAGCACCTATACTTTTCGTACCCAAGAAGGACGGATCTGTACGGCTGTGCATTGATTACAGAGCCCTTAATGCTGTAACTATTAAGAACCGGTACCCACTACCACGCATTGATGATTTGTTTGACCAATTGAGTGGTGCTAAGGTATTCTCAAAGATTGACCTTAGATCCGGTTATCACCAGATTAGGGTGAAGAAGGAAGATATCCCAAAGACGGCCTTCAGAACTAAGTATGGATATTATGAGTTCCTAGTTATGCCATTTGGTTTAACCAACGCACCCGCCGTATTTATGAGTTTGATGAACGGGGTCTTCCATCAGTACTTGGATAAGTTCGTGGTGGTGTTCATTGATGATATCCTAGTCTACTCCCAGAACCACGAAGAGCACGAGGAATACCTTATAATTGTGCTAGAAACCTTGAGAAGGGAGAAGCTGTATGCCAAGCTCAGCAAATATGAGTTCTGTATGGACAAGGTGCCATTCTTAGGGCATATTATCTCGGGTGAAGGACTGTCTGTGGACCCAGAAAAGGTCACTGCTATAGAGACCTGGCCTACCCCTACCTCTGTGGCGGAAGTGAGAAGTTTTCTTGGACTTGCTGGGTATTACCGGCGATTCGTAGAAAATTTTTCAAGAATCGCAGAGCCGATGACTAAGCTGACACGGAAGGATCAGGAGTTCATATGGACAGAAGAATGCCAGAATGCCTTCGAAGAATTGAAGATGCGTCTAACAACAGCACCAGTCTTGACTCTTCCCTCAGGGTCAGGAGGTTTTGTTGTTTATAGTGATGCGTCCGGTAATGGACTAGGTTGTGTCTTGATGCAACATGGCAAGGTTATCGCTTATGCATCGAGGCAGCTGAAGGTCCATGAGAAGAACTATCCAACACACGACCTGGAGCTAGCTGCAGTAATTTTTGCATTGAAGATCTGGAGACATTATCTGTATGGAGAGAAGGTCGAGATATTCACTGATCATAAGAGCTTGAAGTATGTTTATACACAGAAGGAGCTCAACATGAGGCAAAGGCGTTGGCTTGAGTTGATGGTGGACTTTGACATAGATCTGCAGTACCACCCGGGGAAAGCAAATGTTGTAGCCGACGCCCTCAGCAGAAAACCCTCGGCTTATTTCTTGACGGAGCAGCCTCAGCTATTACAAGACTTGCAAGATCTTCAGATAGAGGTTGTTCTACCTGGACAAAATGGGTTGCTGGCTAACCTCGAAGTGAAGTCATCGCTGGTGGAGAGAATCAAGAAAGCTTTGCCTAATGATGCCAGATTCCGAAGGCTGAAAGAGAGAACAGAAGCAGGCTTGCAGACGGGACTTCGCATCCACGAGGACAGAACATTACGGTGCGGAAATTGCCTATATGTTCCAAATGGAGAATTAAGGCAGGAGTTGATGACAGAAGCGCATAGCTCCATATACTCTGTTCATCCAGGAGGGACCAAGATGTACCGGGACCTAAGACAATATTACTGGTGGCATGGAATGAAAAGGGAGATTGCCCGATTTGTGGCAAAATGCTTAGTCTGCCAGCAGGTGAAGGCCGAGCACCAAAGGACTGCAGGTATGTTGCAGCCGCTTCCCATCCCTGAATGGAAGTGGAAGCATATTACCATGGACTTCGTCACTGGATTCCCAAGAAGCCCTAGTGGTAAGGATGCAGTATGGGTCATCGTGGATCGGCTCACTAAGTTGGCTCACTTCTTGCCGTTCAGAGTTGGACAATCCACGGAAGTACTAGTCGACATGTACATGCGTCAGATCGTAAAATTACATGGAGTGCCGGTTAGTATTGTATCAGATCGAGACTCGAGATTTATATCTCACTTCTGGCGAAGCATGCAAGAGAGTCTCGGCACCAGGCTCAAGTTCAGTACTGCCTATCATCCTCAGACAGATGGCCAATCAGAGCACACAATTCAGATTCTGGAGGATATGCTACGATCATGTATACTGGACTTCGGAGGATCTTGGGAAGATCATCTGCACTTAGTGGAGTTCTCCTACAACAACAGCTATCAGGCAAGCATTCAGATGGCACCTTTCGAGGCGTTGTACGGAAGGAAGTGCAGATCACCAATATGCTGGAGCGACGTTGGCGAACGTCAAATACTGGGTCCAGAGTTGGTAACAGAGACAGTGGAGAAAGTAAAACAGATTCAGAACCATCTTCGTGCAGCCTAGGATAGACAGAAGCATTGGGCCGATGCACACCGACGACCCCTGGAGTTCAAGGAAGGAGAGCATATATTTTTAAGGATCTCGCCCACTAGAGGTACTATCAGATTTGGCAGCAGAGGCAAGTTAAGCCCAAGGTACATTGGGCCATTTGATATCTTGGAGCGCATCGGTGAGGTGGCTTACCGTCTTGCATTACCTCCATCCTTAGAGGGAGTGCATGACGTATTCCACGTCTCACAACTGAGGAGATATGTGACGGACCCAAGTCATATAGTTGATCATTCTGAGATCTCGGTTGGACCTAGCCTGAGATACGAGGAGCAGCCAGTGGGTATACTCGACACCAGTGAGAAGACACTGCGAGGGCAGACAATCAGACTGGTTCGAGTAGCTTGGAAACAGCACTCGTCTGGCGAATCGACCTAGGAACGAGAAGATGTTATGTGCCAGTGTTATCCGCATTTATTTACAGAATCAGGTAGAACCTAAGCATTCTTTAATTCTGTAAATCTTGCCTTTATAGTTTACCCTTCGATTACGAGGACGCAATCCTCTTAAGGGGGGTAGATTGTAAACACCCAAAATTTTCAGATATTTTAATTTTGGGAATTAATATGCATTTTTCAGGAATTTACATAGGTCCTGTAGTGAGTTTATAATTTTTAATTGCCAATAAATAACATTAAAATGAAATGAAAATATGATTTTATGGTGTAAAATAGAAAATCGGACTTAGGGTAATTTTCTGGGATTTTATTGGGCCTCTGACCTATTTTTAAAAGCCTAAAAACTATTTTTTATAATTAATTAATTATTTCTGTTATTTATTTATTATTATTATTATTTATTTGTTTATATTTTCGGTTTTCTTGGGCCGGCCCGGCCCAGTGGGCCGAGCCCGTTGGCAGCCTGACCCAGCCCCCTTGGCTTAACGGGTCGGGCGGGTCCGCTCACCCGGAGCCCGCCGCCCGACCCGACCCGCTACTTTATCCCTTCCCCCCACGTCGCCTGTGCCCGCCCGAAGTTTCCGCCGCCCGCCGGAAAAGACGCCGCCACGACCGCCTCCCTCTCCGAGCCCCTCTCCCACAACGCCCGACCAACCCTCGCCCCAGCCCCCTATAAGTATCCCTCGTCTCCGCCTCCTTTCCCCCCCCCAAAACCCGAACCCTAACCCTAACCACCCTACTCCGGCCACCCCCTCACCGGAGCCCGCCCCAGCGCCGACCCCGGCGACCCTTCTTCTTCCTCCTCCTCCTCCAGCAAGCAAAACCCCCCCTTCCTAGGCCGAGCCGACCCTCCCAGGCGGACCCGACGCCGGCCGACCCCCTCGTCGTCGCCCGAGCCGGCCGACGACGCCTCGACCGTCCAGCGCTCCTCCAGCGCAGCCCCGGACAGCGGACACAGCCCAGCCCTAGGCCGGACACAGCGGACACGGCTGATACAACCCAGGACACGAACTCACGTATCGGACACAGTTCAAGCTCGGTTTCTCGGGTCCCCTTCAGGTACTCGTAACTTGCACCTCGGATCTCTATTTTCGATTCCGTAAATTTCTACGCGAAGCCTGTATGACCCTCTCGGTGCCCGGATAAACCGCTCGGGGCATCGCGTCCTGTGGTGATCGCACACTGCGATCCAAAAACAGGAAAAACCAGACCCTGTTTTACCCCGGAACTGAGTACGCCCCGCCAAACGGGACAACTTGGTCGCTTGCGGTCTTCACAGATACGTGCGCCTCATCGATACGGACGTGTGGGATTTCGCGGAAGCTGATTCGGGTGTGCGTGCACACCGGAATCAACGCGTATCCGCGGACATCTCCCCGTATCCGACTTTTCTGCAATTTACCCTAACTTCGTGCACACACGTCAGATCGAGACGAAACTTGCGCCATCGGACTCGTAGCGATACGCTGGTCCTGTGGGTCAAGTTTGGTCCGATTCTGAGAACGTTGACGAAATCGCGTGTCGTGGGCCCCACAGGCCCCGCTCGACGGGCGATTTTGTGATCGGCTCATCGGAATTCAAATCTGAAAGTTCCGTTGGGTTCGTATCAGCGTTCCTGACCTGTTGACACTAAGTTTGGTGAATTTGGAGACCATTGACCCTGACACGTTTTTCGGTGCAAAGCGGGCCTACCGGTGGACCCCGTTTTGGGCCGAAATTGCCGTTTTTGCCCTTGTCTCCAAATTGGACCCAAGGACAGGCGATCCTAGCTGTTTGACATCTTTTGAGACTGTTTATTTCAGCTTTCGGAGACATCTCTGGAAATTTCCGAAACCAGGACCTAAGTGGAATCCAAACCTCAGGCAAGTGCACCTTGCCAAACTTGCAGTCATTATTTTCATATTTTTTGTAAAAATACTCTGCTGGATTTATTGTGCAAATTCATATAAACTGATTTAAACTGCTTAACCTAGGGAACGTATGACGTACCTAGTGTCCGATCATAGTCGGGTACCGACACCGTACGCGGTGTTGGATTCGTCATTTAGAGATGGATTTACGATTCCCTTACTTTGTACTTGACCTATCAAGTACCCTACAACTCAGGACACTTGACACTATCATGGACAGAATCCTCCTAAGATATTCGTGGTGATTCTGTATAGGATACAGGACTTGATAGAGACATTTATTATAGACAGTATGACTTGTTGCATTAGTTATAATCCCGCTGACATGGACATGAGACGTTATGGTCATGGCTTACGTGATTACATTGGGTGGGGAGAGACACACAGGCTACAGGCTGTTATATATATATATCTACTATTATTGTGAGGTTGTAGACTCTCCAGCAGAGCTAGACCCTTTACGTGTTATTACTGCTACCGGCTCCCCGACACAGAGCTTGTAGCGGTCTCAGCCTGAGTACTAGTGTTGCTCTCATTTGCATATCACATAGATGGTTACTTAGTTTACCCTGCTCTTCATTTATTTATTGCACTGCTTATTCAGTTGGCTTGTTTTATCTTGTGCCTTGGTATGTCCACTGAGGACCTGGAATGGATTATGTCCCCAGGTTTAGCTGAGGAGCAGTATCCCGAGATATACGGGACCGGAGCTGAAGCTATTGCTGGAGCTGAACCGAACACTGAAGACGAGGTGACTGCCGAGGACTTCTCCTGAGTGCCTGTTCCAGTACTCATTTATTTCATGTTATCTCTTTTGTTCCTGACCTATAGAGCCAGTTTATTCAGACTTAAGTCGGATTGTTCCTCCGACTGACTTGCTGTGATTTGTTGTTGCTACTTATTTCCATTTAGTATGCAGTTTATTTCTTTATCTTTATGGATGAGATTTGTGTGACTTGTGTAGTAGACCTTATTTACAGCTTAAGTACGCCCTGATGGTTCCATTAAATTGGGTTATCCATCGGTGCGTGCTGCTGGCCATTGCCACGCATCTCCAGTCCCTCGGCATTTTGGGACTGGGGCGTGACAACGAGGATGTCGAGTACAAAATTTAATCTGGGTAAATATTGCTATAGGAGTCTGATCTGCAGTCGATCACTTTGTTCCTTGGACCACACGATGATGAAGAAGTGTTGTAGAAGACGGAGAAGCTTCAAAGATTGCAAAGGGGGAGTGGATGCTTGATGCCAAAATCGTCGATCACTACTCTCTGTCTGTGCTCTTCTCTCTTAAGAATAAATTTCTGTCCCTTTGACCTCTCGACCTTTCTCTTCAATTTTTTGACCTTTGGACCCTGGACCTCCGTGGACGGAGGTCTCTATTTATAGGGTTTTAGTGACAGTAACCGTCCAGTCGACGTAAAAGCCGGACAGTAGAGAGCATGGCACTTTTTACGCGGTGGTTATAATAACTGCCACCCACATATAAATGATCTTCTGGATCCGCGTGTGATGCATGTCCCATTATGAGGTAACGACTATAACTGCTGCGAAGATCACGGCATGCAAGCCACGTAAGTAACTCCCCCTCGTATAGAAAAGGTTGGCGTAGAAGCCAATAACTGTCACCATGGCATAGAAGCCAAATGGTTGTCAAACTGGCGTAGAAGCCAGGTAGGCGTAGAAACCCAGGTAGACGTAGAAGCCTGATACTGCATGGATAGGCGGCTAGCGTAAAAGATAGCTGATCCTCCTTCCTTGACTGAGGTCTTGAGCATATTCTGGACCAAATAGCCTTATCACGCACAAATACAAATATAGCCTGAGTTGGCATATTCCGAGGAGATAGCATAAGGCATACTCCTTATAGCTGAAAATAGCCTGATGGCGTAATATGTAGTGGTGATGATGTGGACGTATTAGTCATAATTATGGCTCACCCAGTCTTTGAAAATAGAACCAAATCCCGTGCATTAAATACAGAGATCTGCCCCCATCACGCGCATTAACTGCAGAGACGTGCCTCGAGCTCTGTACGTAGAGCAACTTTTGACGTGGCGGTTTGTTTTGTCTTCTATTGAGCGTAAAAGCTCACATCTGCCTGTGTAAAACTAGGCAGCGTATTCTCTTGAATGCGTAAAAACAACTTATACCAAGGAAATGTCACTAAACGACGGTTTGGATCTCTGTGCCGAACCATCATTACAGCCGTCGTCTGGATAGTTGTGCAGTACTCTTTGTCAGGAGTCAGGTTCACTGCATGATCTGACAGGTTCATTCGAGAAATACGAAGAGTCCCCCGTACAACTTCCTACTGCATTAAAAGCGAGTAGGTTTTACGCCAAAGTGGCGATGTAACAACCTTTTTACGCCGAAGCAGCTTGGAAATACTGTATTACGTGGGTTGTCCTGGAGATTATATTTTACGCTGTACTAGCTATGAAGCTCTGTTGTACGCCGATGGCTCTGAAGTCATATCTTACGCCACCCAGCACTGAAATACCGCGTATAACTCTGCAGCATATTTTTTATGCTTCTACAAGACCCCCTTCAAAGTTTTCAAATTTCTCGTAATTTAAAATACTTTGAATGAAGCATGAAACGGTCAAATCTGACTCGTTCCTCGAGGCTGACTTCTTGGCAGATTTTTGGGATCTTGTTGGGATTCGGTGTGTTCTCCTTTGCCTATATAAAGGCTAATGAGTTAACCTGTTCTTCCCATATTTCCTTCACCATACAGAGATGGTTGCCGAGGTTCGTCTTGCTGACTTGAGGAAGAAGAAGATCATGTTCTTCCAGCATATAAGGAGCCGTAAAAGAAGGCATCTTCGAGCAAATGTCCTCTGCAACGATAGATCATGGAAGGATATCATAGATTCCTTTGCTCGGGATAATCAGCAATTTTATATGGCGATTCGTCCAGGAGAGAGGAAGGGTCACATTAGACCACACAGCTTATAAGCTGTATTTTCTCCTACCGTTGGAGGACGAGGGCAGACAAACTAGCCCTGTCTTCTAGTATTGAGTTGGGTATAAAACCTCAACTTAATCTGTTAAGGCGTATGGAGGATGGGCTCTTGAATAATTTACACAGGCCCAGTTTTGTATCCTCCCGCCGTTAATCATTTTCTTGTTAATCGGCCGCAGAAGTCGATTAATCTGCAGTAGAAGACAACAAAGATCTCCACCAATACGAGAACCTGGCAGAACAGATTCTTGGCGTAATCCTGAATGAAAATGAGAAACCCTTTGTAGTATGAGGATTTCCATCATATGTAATCATGAAGATGAAAAACCCTTTGTAGAATGGATTTCCATCATATGTAATCATGATTAATAAAGTTATCTTCTTTTACGCATCTGATGATTTGTCATATTTTGCTGTGATGAAGTCTGAATATGTGTAGTTTCGACACGTCTGAATAACTTTATGCCGACTCTGATAAAAAGAGTATCTTGTCTCGTCCCGTCTTTTACGCGTAACTGAAGACGCGTAGAAAACTGCTTAGCATTTAAGTCGAATATCCGAACTGTCGTGCTGTTTTGAACGAAGAATTGCGTAGAAAACTGAACTGGCACTTCTCTGATAAGAAGAGTTTTTGTTCAGACCATCATCTTCAAGAGTAATTTCCAAAAAATCCCTTAAAACAGGGCGAGAAGTGGCCGTCCAAACTGGCCATACTTGAACTGTAGAGAAAAGGTTCTGACTGGATTTTGGATAAACTTCCAATCGACCCAAGGAGAAGAGTCATTTTCAATGTTGAACTCTGTATGCTTTGGGTACTTGGAATGTTTTGAGGCCAAGAAGGAGCATCTTCTGCGTGAACCCTTATAATTGGCCGTCTTGAGAATTGTTCCGATATACGCATACTCTGGCCTGCATATTTTAAGATATGCGGAAAGTTCTAGATCCGTAATATAGAAGAGCATAAAATCGTAAGTTTATAGCCTCTCGAGCATAAAAGTTGCTGAGCATAAGAGCATCTGGGCGTAAAACTGTAGATTTATAGCCTCTGAAAAGAAAACTTCCGAGCGTGAAGTCATAGATTTGCCGCCTCTGAGCGTAAAAAAGCTTTTGAGCGTGAAATCATAGATTTGTAGCCTCTGAGCGTGAAGTCATAGGTTTGTAGCCTCTCGAGCATAAAATCTATCGAGCGTAAAAGCATCTAGGCATAAAACCATAGACGTATAGCCTCTGAGCGTAAAACCGTAGATTTATGGCTTCTCGAGCGTAAGAGCTCCTTAGCGTAAAATTACGAATCTACTCTGCACGAAAGCAACTTTTTGAATTCGCTGACTGTCCGTCTCCCCTGAATAATAGGTTGACGTGGTCCCCAATCATAACCGAATATTAAATCGGATTTGGTTAGGGATTCAAAGAGTTTATCTGAACTCTATAAATACCCCAAGGCCTTCAGAGAAAAACTTTTCATCTGTATTTTGCAAAAACTTTCGTCTCTTTGAGAACTCTTCTTCGTCTCTTCTCTGAGTACTCTGAGTTTTTAGCAATGGCACCGAAACAATCTTCGACTGTTAAGGGGAAGAAAGCTGCCTCCTCTTCTCGCTCCTCTGCCCAAGCAAGAGCGACTCCCATCGGGCAGAGCGAACCTCGCTCTGAATGTAGTGTCCCACCGTCAAGCTGTGCACCGGGTATTATAGGTAAAGCTTTTGGGACAACAAAAACAAAGAAAACCCTTCTTATACGTTGTACGTGAACGCGCTAGGTCGTCTTCTGTGCTGAGAGCCTCTTCGAGGAAGATGATGCACAGAGATGTTTTATCTTTTACGCCCACATTCCTAATGTGTCAGCGTAAAAACTCCATATTTTCGCAGTCTGGCGTAAAAGCTTTAACTGTCAAAATTTGGCGTATACTACAAATTTTGGGTGTTATGCCCTGGATAAAAATTTTGACGTAAAAACTCAAACTTTGGCAGTCTGGCGTAAAACACAGACTGTTAGGTTTTTTTGTATACTGCTAATCTTGAATTTTACGCCTAGGACATAAGTTCCAGCATAAAAACTCAAGTTTTTACAGTCTTGGCGTAAAAGCACAGACTGTTGATCTTTGGCATAAGCTGCAAGACTGTAATATCTAGTATAGAAACTGACATATTTTTCTTGTACTTTGTAGTTAACTTGCAGATACCACCGTTGGATGAGGTGATGGGTTCTGCTGCTGGGATGCTGAACTCCAATTATCTGGAGGATTTTTCCCTTGTGACATTTCCTATTTCCGGACTCCAGTATCCGGAAGGAAGGGGAATCCTAATATCGTCTCAAGGAGAGCGAATACTGTTGAGCCTGATCAACGGAGAGCCCCTGACGTATATAGACGGGGCCAAATATATAAAACTGGCTTTCCTCTTCGGGGATATGATTGATAAATAATCCCAAACAAAGCCCAAGAAGGAAAATTGGGTTTTTACTGCCGCAGGCATGGTAATGTACCTGCCCAAGATGCTGAGAGATTACCCTATCTCGACATTCTTCCATGCCATGCATCCGAGGAAGATGTCGTGGACCCTGACCCCTAATCTTTACGGCCAGCCGGGGAAGATATTTTATCAGAAGGGATCAGACCAAGGGTTATTTGTGATCCGCCCTTCCGGCCCCGTTGTGCCCTTCAGGAGATTATTTTCGGGCAGTGTCCCGAGTGAAGACACTTCACTGCTCCAACCAGTCCAATTACCGACTTTCTGCAAGGACTTCATGGGGCATGGAGGAGTATACCCTAAGGTTAATCCTCGGACCAATGGGTGGCTTACCCCAACAAATCTTCGATGGGCTCGTACTGCCTGGGCCCTGAAGCATTTTCAGACGGAGATGGAGAGCATTGGTCTGTTCGCGGCTGTGAGTGCCACCAGTGTTGGGTTACCTCTCAACCCCAACCTATTTTTGGCTTTGATGGAGCGATATATCTCGCTTACTGGGACTTTTGCCACTCCATTGGGGGAGTTGGGATTGGTCATTCACGAAATGGCAGAGATTTCAAGACTGTCAATGGGGGATACTTCTTATGAAGAGTATGTTCCCACAAACCGGGAGCTGGAGGATACAAACCCTCGGGTAGTGGCAGTGTACCGGGAGCTAATGAGCCACTATCTAGTGTGCACCGCCTTCTATAATGAGCCCTCTGATTTGGCTCATACCAACAAATGGGCGTCCTACCTCTTCCTCCATCAGGCTAGAGATGCTAAGCCAGACAAAGTTGTGGATAGCAGGGATAGGCCTTTGAGCTTTCTGAGCGTGCTTAATGCTCAAGTAGTCGATGACCTTATTGAAGACGCTGGGGCTTCAGATCAAGTTCTCGACGAAGGGGTAGGGATTTATCCTACAGGCACTACAGCCTACAGTTATTTGAGGCATTGTCGCATGCCTTTGTCCAGGGAAGCTTAACTGGCTGGCTTCCTCTCTATATGGCTGCGCCGATTGGTAGTACCTGGCATTGCATCTTCGGATTGCATTCACCGTAATACCTTATGGCCTGCAGTGCGTTTGGTGTTTGGCGCAAGACTGGGCTTGCTCCCTGCCATGGTATGCCGGATACAAGCTGGCCTGAGGGCCATTACTGATGGGCTGCTTGCCGATGAAACACGACGTGACAGCTTTCCCAGGGTAGAATTACCGTTCCTGTATTTGATGGGATGGCTAATTCTTCATAACCCCAGAGTGATGTCTCCCGGCTCTGCCAGTAGTTCGAGAAATAATTTTTTGTTGAATTACAAGAATTCCACCTGGAACGTGACCACCATCCTAGACTGTCGGCGAGCATTAAATTTTGCTCATAGCTGGAAGCTCTTCTGTGTCGTTCCCACTATACATATCAATCAACATGGGAGCAGGCTTCAGGACTCAGGTGAAGGGAAGACCGTTCTTTCTTCTGAAGCTTTTTATTGGTTGGTCTGTATTAGACCTTCCCATTTATTATACAGAAGTGAAGACCATTGCTTCTTGGAGCCCTACCTGCCTAGTCGGTTCGCCAGGCAGTTTGGGTATGACCAACTGCACGTGGGCAATGCCATCACCAGCTTCAAGTCCAGGGGTGGACTTATTGATGGAGCGAGAGGATGGCGGTACTTCATAATGGGCTGTACTGGGGCGGCCTTTACTGTGCCCACGACTTCTCTCTCCATGGAGTTGTGCATCCTCCATTCGTACGCCCAGTTTTATGTGGCCATCAATAACTTCCATCACGATTTTGATATACGTGGAAGTTTTAGGATGCCTTCACATAAGTCCGCTGGGAAAGAGGAAGTCCTATCAGTTTCCTCTGATGCAGGTGAGGACCTTGTCGGTACAGATGAGTTTTTGTTGACAATACCGAGAAGCAAAATACCTCCGCCTGTAGAGCCTCTTGTCATCCCTGGTAAGCGAAGGGCTCCTGTTCTAAAGGAGGCTTCCCCTCGCAAGAAAAAGAAGACTGTTAGTGGTCCTGTCAGGACTTTCGGCCATGAGGCTCCTCGGAGTGAGCCTGCTGTTTCCCTTGTTGGGGATGATTCTTTGACTAGAGGTCCTTTTCCTATTAGAGAGGGAACCTCCACAGTTCCGGCTGGCAGTGCCGGAGATTCTTTGCTCGAGGCTGCTGTCGCTGCTACCGCTTTAGGTAGTGGTACAAGATCGCCTTCGAGGCCGAGCGAAATAAGAATATATTTATCCAGACTAGCAACGGGAGAAACCCCTACCGCGTCTATAAGTATACCCAACGAGATTCCACCCAATGAGCCTCGAGTGGATCTCGGTGAAGACCTGGAAGAATACCTACCAGTGTCATTTGGCGAACCCCCTTCTCCAGGTATGACAGCTCGCTTAACATCATTAAGAAATAATTTAGCTGTACTGCCTGCAGACGTGCCATATATACCATCGACCATGGATAAATGTCGTCTTTACGCCTCTTTTTAGAAAAATTAATATCATGTTGATATTAACTTTCTCTTGTCTTCTTTTCAGGGGAAGACATCTACGGGGAGGGCAGCGTCGACGCAACTTTTGGCTTTGTTTCAGCTCCTGCTGATGACACGGAGGTGCCCGACTTTAAAGAGAAAAATTTTCGGGTGCCGGCTCGCCCGATACAGCTCCGATATCTCGAGAGGAGGATGAGCCTGTCATTACGACTATGCCTCCTTTGAGTATGCCAGCCACTTCGGCCGTTGTTGGCGCCTCTACTTTTGTTGCACCCTCTACTGAGGTGACGACTATGACGACACCCTCTACAGTCGTTCCTGGAAGGGGATTCGCTGATATTGCAGGCACTCCCAACGTCCAATCTGATTTTGCCATGCTGATTGAGCAGTATACTAGTATTTTCTACAACACTTTGAATACGCTGATATCAATGGTGCTGGCGAAGAATCTAGATTTTGAGGCTCTGAGGAGGCCCTCCCAGTTTGTGATAGCGTCGACCAGAGATTTCAACGACGCTGAGAGAGCTGATACACTGGAGCAGATAGTTAATGGTTTGGAACAACCCATTAACAATTATTTGTAATTATCCCAGGGCAACATTGATGACCTGGTCCAAGCTGAATATGACTCTTTGACTGTGAGGCTTATTGGGGAGCTGGAAACTCTGAGCAAGTCCATCGAGGCTCAGCAAAAAGAGATGAATGAAGAGCATACCGTCTTGGATTATGTCATTCCCCAGCTGGCCAAGTGCGAGGCCGAATATGAGGAAGAGGCAGCGAGGGTCCGCCAATTGGAAGATGAACTCGCTAAGGCCAAGAAGAAGGCTCTCTCTTTGCCGGCAGCTCGAGATGTGTTGAAGATCCAAAGGGAAACGTCTCAGCAGAACCTGGCGCGTGTGGGTATCATCCACGCAGATTATGTACGTCATTGGTCTGAAATGTCTGCCTTGCATAATGAGGAGGCAAGGTTGGAGCGGGCTCGCGCTACAGTTTTGAGCTCCAGGAATGAGAAGATGGCCGCACTGGCGCAGCAAATCCGTGATTTGACTGCTCCCCCCAAATGATGTACCTTTTGCTTTTTATATGTAATTTGCTCTTTCTAGAGATAATAAAGAGACTTTATCTGACTTTGGTGGAACCATTATTTTTGATTATAAATGACAGGCTAGGGTGAAAGTGATATCAGAGGTAATATGGACGTGATATACTTTCGGTAAGCTTCAGCTGGACATATCTATTCAGAGGTTATATGGACATGATAGAATATGATCCAACTAAAATTTATACACAAAACACTATCAGAGGTAATATGGACGTGATAGGTTTTGATGTTCCAAATTAGTTAAACATATCTATTCAGAGGTTATATAGACATGATAGAATATGATCCAACTAGTTCTTTGGAGGTAGTGTTGTCAGAACGAGATCTTCACCATACTCCGTTTGAGTAAAGGAGATTAAGCATGGTACCACTTCAGGAATTTACCGTTGATAGGAGCCATTAATAAATCTCCGTTAGGCTTGGCTAATCTATAACCGCCGTTTGAGAACGTCGTCTCGATCACATAAGGTCCTTCCCATTTGGGTTGGAATTTATCCTTACTCTTGTGAGTAATAATCATTGGCCTTTTCACAGCTAGAACTAGCTCGCCAACTTTGAACACTCTTTTCTTTACTTTCTGATTAAAAGCTTTAGAAATGCGTGCCTGGTAGAACGTGATGTGCTGTTGGGCTAGAAGGCGTTTCTCGTCTAATCCTTCTAGTTCTTGAAGTCGCAGTAGATCATTCTTTTCCTGAGTCAACTCATTAGCCACTGCTATTCTGAGTGACGGAATTTGAACTTCAATGGGGAGAACTGCTTCGCTCCCGTAAACCAGTGAGAATGGGGTACAACCCGTCGGTGTTTGTACCGTTGTGCGGTATGCCTAGAGACATTCTCCAAGCTTCTCGTTCCAATCTCTTTTGTTCGAAGAAACAAACTTTTTCAAGAGTTTGATGATGGTTTTGTTGAAAGCTTCCGCCAAACCATTAGCAGCAGGATTGTATGTCGTAGAGGCCACATTTTATATCCAATTTTTATCGCAAAATTGATGAAACGCTTGGCTGATGAATTGAGGCCCATTATCATGAATTATCCTTCAGGGTATCCCAAAGCGATAAATGACATGATGCTTAATGAAGCTAATCACGTTGGATGTCTTCACCTCAGCAAGAGGGACTGCCTCTGCCCATTTGGAGAAATAATCCGTGATGGCTAATATGAATCGATGACCTCTGGAAGAAGATGGGTGAATAGGACCAATGATATCCATACCCCATGCTTCAAAAGGCCAGGATGCAACCGTAGGATGTTAATGTTCAGAAGGTTGATGTATAAAATCTGTATGAACCGGGCAGGCTTTGCATTATCTTGCATATTTATTGCATCTGTGATCATAGTAGGCCAGTAATAACCCATCCTCCTGATACGATCCTGTAGCTTAGGGCCGGGTTGATGTGCTCTACATACGCCGTCATGAGCTTCACGGATAATCCGTTGTGTCTCATCATCGGAGAGACATCTTAATAAGAGTCCGTCGTAGGTTCGGCGATATAGACATTGTGAAAACGCATCAAAATAGAAGCGTAATGCTCATCTCTTGATGGATACTGCTTCCTTAGGATCCTCCGGCAAGATTTCGTATGCCACAAAATCTATAAAGGGACTTCTCCAGTCTCTCCTGGAAGGATCTGTGTTCACAGCGTAGCTGCGATCTATGTGAAAGTTGTTTTTCACACAGAATAAATCTTTGTTAAGAAGGATAACCGAATTCTGCCTTCTTATAGGAATAGCTAAATCTGCAGCTAGACTGGCTAGGGCATCAGCTTCCAGATTCTGAGATCGAGGCACATGTTCTAGGAAGAATCCTTTGAAAGACATGGCTATCTCGATCGTTGCTTGGTTATAAGGGATGAGGTCTGGATTTCAGACTTCATATATTCCTCTGACTTGATTGACGATCAGCAGAGAATCACCGAAAGCTTCCAGATACTCGACATCCCATTCTTTAGCGACTTGGAGCCCGATGAGTAAGGCATTATACTCTGCCACATTATTAGAGCAGGGCTTGCTAAGAGAATATGCTCGATAGATGACGAGTTTATCAGGGGTGACCAGGATAATTCTTACTCCTGAAACCACGTTCCCCCTGGGACCAGTCCTGGAGACACCATCGAAGAATAGCTGCCATGTATCACTTTCCATCGCAGAATTATATTCTGCAACTTCGTCGAGAATGTCCTCGTATAATCTGGAAGTTTCCGAAATCGGATGAGCAGCTAGGAAATCAGCCAATGCTTGGCCTTTGATGGACTTCTGAGGGACGTACACCATATCATACGGTGTTAATAACATCGCCCAAGTCGTGAGTCAGGAATTAAGAACACTTGGCTTGTTCATCAATACTCGAAGAGGATTGATCCTGGAGATGATATGAATAGTCTGGCTTGTGACATAGTATCGCGTTTCCTGAATGGCAAACATTAGGGCCAAATATTCTTTTTCCACTGGATTATATCGGTGTTCAGCTTCGACCATCATCCTGCTTAAATAGTAGATAGCCTGTTCATTACCCTCATCATTCTTCTGTGCGAGAAGAGCTCCCACAGAATGATCCATTGCTCGAACATATAACAAAAATGGTCGTCCTATGACGGGAGGCACCAGAACTGGAGGATTAGTGAGGTAGCATTTGATATCATTAAACGCTTGCTGACAGGCTTCATCCCATATGAAGGATACACCTTTCTTCATGAGACGAGAAAAAGGCTGACATCTCCCCGAGAGGTTGGATATGAATCTCCGGATATAAGCCAGACGACCTTGAAATCCCCTGAGTTCTCTCAGATTATGGGGTGGTCGCATTTCTAAGATGGCCTTGACTTTATCAGGGTCCACTTGAATGCCTTTAGCGGTAATGACAAATTCTAGGAATTTGCCACTGGATACACCAAGAAAGAACTTTGTAGGATTTATTTTGAGTTAATGTTGGCGCATCAACTCAAACACTGTCTTCAAGTCTTGGATGTGATTATCCTTGAGGTAGCTTTTGACAGCTATATCGTCTACGTAACATTCTACTTCTTTGCGTAAGTTCTCGTGGAATATGTTACTCATAGCTCGTTGGTACGTAGCCCCGGCATTCTTCAGTCCGAAGGGCATGACTGTATAGCAATATACCCCCAATGGTGTCCGAAAGACAGTATGCTTCTCGTCTTCAGGATGCATCTTGATTTGGTTATATCCTGAAAATCCATCCATGAAAGACATGCATTCAAAATCGCATGTATGATCACGACGTCTGTAATGGGAAGAGGAAACTCATCCTTAGGGCAGGCTGCATTCAGATCTCGGTAATCGATGCAGACACGTACTTTCTCACTTTTCTTTATGACTGGGACAATATTGGCGACCCAGCCAGGATGTTGTTCTTCTCGGATGAAGCCACAGGCTATCAACTTCTTGATTTCAGCTTCAATGGCGTCCATCATATACGGGCGAAACCGGCGTTGGTGCTGCTTCACAGGCTTCGAATTGGGCAATATATTGATCTTATGAGTAGCCACTTTTGGATCAAGACCTGGCATATCCTCATAATTCCACGCAAAGATGTCGATATATTCTTTTATCAGATGGATTATTTCTTCCCTTTCTTCTTCGAAAAGATTGTTACTGATAAATATCGGCTTTGGTAAAATCTTATCTCCAACATCAATCTGGATAACTTTATCTTCAGTGGGAGGTTCTCTCTGCTCGAACCTGAGTTCCCACTGTGTATCCATTTGCTGAGCCCAAGATTCATTCTCAAACAGTTTAGATTCTTGTTTGTCTGCTTCGAAAGAATCTGTTAATACCGTATTTACTGGTAATGCTCGTTCGAGATCATCATATGAGCCGGAGAACGATGAGCCATCTTGAGAAGAGGAAAAGATATCCTCATTTGACTCAGAAGTTGTAAGATAAGTGGTATACCCTAACCCGTAATGAGTTCGTTGACAGTAGGGATCACCGTGCAACGACATTCGCCTGCCTTTCCCATAGTTGAGGCCTGGTTTTAGCTTCAAGTCATAACCCATACTTTGTATAATCTTCAAAGCTTGCGGGCTATATCTGTGGACCTGCATTTTATCAGCATCATCATCGGGAGAATCTTCTTTTTGCAGTCGATTCATTGCGCATGCGACCGAAGACTATTGGACGCTGACTGTTGTGAGTAGGCGGGACAATAAAGATAGAATCCTCATGTGGCCCATATATCGTGATGACATTAGATGGTGACACTACTTCCCACACATACGGATGATAGGAGTCTATAGCCTTCAAGAATTTTTGTGCTATAGGTTCTATATCATTATGGGGAGAGGATTCCTGATTTGAAATTCAAGCGCCAATGTACTGGAAAAGAGGATCTTTATTATCATCAGAAACCACGTTCCTGGTTATATTTACATCAATCGGCTGCTTGTTACGCCGAAGGTTGATGACCAAGGATGGAGGCTTCTGGTTTAAAGTGATCACTAGAGGATCACCTCCTTTTCCTGACCTGGTTTTGTTCAGGTGGATAGCCATGGGTTCCATGACTTTTGGACGAGTAGTTCGCCCTTTCACCTTGATTGACAAAGGTTACTCGGCAGAGGGTTCTTCTGGCTCCCAGTGGGATTCCTCCTCTGTCTTGCCTGACACCTCCTCCATGTAGTCTTGAGTGTACAACATGGCATCGGAGTAGTAGGATTCTACTCCTTTAAAAGGGTTAAAGTCAGCAAACTCTGTTTGTACTGTTCCTTGGGCATCTACATATTTAAAGCATTGCTGTAGAGTCGAAGGAACGATGTTGTGGTCGTGGATCCATGGTCTGCCCAGTAGAATATTGTAGGATACCTCTGAATCAATGATATAGCATGTAGCCACTGATCTGAGATCGCTAATCTGGATCCTCAGACGAATCTTCCCCAATGGCTTACTTTTCCTGGCGTTGAAGCCCATGATTGTAGTGGTGGTGTAAGCCAATTCGCTGGTAGGAATCCTCAGCGGTCTGAGAAAACTATGAGGAATGATACTGATCGATGATCCCGGATCTATATGAATTCGGTCAACCTCCATGGAACCGACATATCCGGTATAATAGAGGGGTCTGTCATGCTTGTTGTGTTTCAATAACATGTCATCTTGGGTGAAAGTGATATTCGGGACCACCTCCCTCACACTATGGCATTGAGGATATGCCACAGGTTCTTCATCAGGGGACTTGAGCTGGATCAAGTATGCATCTGCCTGCATTAATGCTTCACTCAGGGCTCGTCGTTTATCAAAGCGCACTTCTTTTTGCTTGCCCTTGTCTGCCGCAGTTGGTCTCGAAGGACCGGCCTCTGGTATGACATGTTCCTGTTCTGAAGGCTTGGCACCTGAAGCGTCTGCCGATGCATCTTCCTGAGTTCCTCCATAGTCCTTGAGGTAGGCTTTCCCTGAACGGGTTCCAGCAACCAAAACCTCTTCTTCTGATGTTGAGGATACCGCAACCATATGATATAGTTTACGCTTCGAGTTCTTCTTAGACTTAGCCTTAGCATCTTGAGTCTCTTCCTCGATCTCTGACACCAGATCTGGATGAACCCATATAATCTCGCTACGCTGGGTAGTTAGGGGTACCAGGTCATGATTTTGACCCCTGGCTGGAGGGAGATTAATAATGTTCATCGTTGCCCGAGAAATAGGTACAATACCATCCGGAACTTCTTGAGGAGGCAGATTGCCAAATTGAAGAGAGATCATATTGGCTGTGATCGTCTTCTCGCTGTTGTGCAGAGTGATGGCCTTAGCATCGATCAACTCCTGGATTTTCCTCTTTAATATATAACATGCCTTAGTGGGGTGATGTATATACCTATGGAAAATACAGTACTTGGGGTTACTGGTACTGCCGACTTTATTAGGCCATTTTACCTCAGGGAGGGTAATATTGCCGCTTTTGATTAGACACTCGAATATGCTCGAAATATCGTCGTCGTCAAAAGAGTACACTTCAATGGGCCTGGAAGTCCCAGGTTTCGTTTGTGTGGTTGCCACAGTCTTTTGCCTGGACGTATTGATCGCCAGAGCTTCTTTTCCTTTGGAACCGTGGGGATGGTCGTTGTTGGAGGATGACCTCTTGCCTCTATCAGAGGCAGATATCATAATTCCATTATCACTCGCCTTCTGACTGTTGTCTTCAGCGACTACCGGAGATGATGAACGAGGGCCAATCATGGAACTGATATGGTCTTGTGAACACCGAGATCACTGGAAGAAGATTCTTTATACAAATATCCACCAATGCTGAGTCTGGAACTCCGGGAGGCATTTGCAAAGTGGCTTGACGAAAATGTTCGATGAAAGTGCGAATGTTCTCTTTTTTCTTCTGCTTTACTTCGATGAGAGAGGACATAAACATGTCCATCCCTCCTTCGTAGAATCGCGCGAAGAACAAAGTCTTGAAATCTTCAAAGGAAGTAATGCAGTTGTCCACAAGACTACGATACCACTGATAAGCCACTCCCGAGAGATAGCCTTTGAACACTCGAGTGAGAAGGGCGTCATTCCCTTGTAATAACGTTGTCATCATACTAAAGTAGTTCATGTACTGGCTCGGTGATGTCTTTCCCTCAAACAAAGTCATAGTCTGTGGTTTGTATTTAGGAGGGAAAGGGACCTCCTCCCAGATAGCTGGGTAAGGCTGGTTGATTTCCAATTTCTTGAGCTGATCCTTATGTTTTAAGGCATCAAATTGGGCTTTCAATTCCCGCACTGCCTGTATAGGATCTTCAGCCGGTAGAGGGACCGCGGAATGGCGAGAGATCGGTTGCATTGTAACTCCAACAGGAGGCAATACATTCTCCGAGTTAGGAAGTGGGGGAGCTGCTGACTCTTGATCTAGAGCAGGCTCCTGGTTCGCGTTGGATGGTGGTAAGTCCACCCCCACACGTATCTGAGTCAGAGGGACCGGTGCTTGAGCTATAGTAGCTGTGTGTTGAGTCAGCATCATCTGGTGCATATTCTCTATCATGGATTGTATCTCTTTTAGAGATGTCTCCAACACAGCGATGCGTTGCTCAGTGCTTCCTGATGGGGAAGCCTCTTCATGTTCATCTCCAATGGCATAGACTCCCATTTCTCTGGATGTCATTGAAGGGTTAGTATAGGTCTCCGTAGAGATTGACTCTATACTTTCAGCGTCTGATTCGGGAAACTGGCAACCCCCAGTGTCGAAATCAGAAGAATACGAAGCCGGTTGTCGTGACCTCGAACGGGTATTTCGGAACACCCCAGCTTCAATGTTCTCAAGAAGTTTGTTGAATCTCCTTTGGCTCGGAGTTCTAGAGGGATAACGTCTTGAATTTGACCTTCCTCTAGGAACGTGTGAAGCCATGTTCACTGATGCATATGTAGGCTCTTCTTCCTGGAAAGACAGAGAGTAGTTCAACCGGTCAAAAACCAACCGTCTTGCTATAGAACAATAATAATTAACTACAATCCTATGACTATTACAATAGTGCTCCCTAGGAGGCGTAATAGACATGCTGGAAGATCCCCTATCCTTGCACTTCTGGATCAGATATTCACGCAAGTTAGGAGGATAAACAGAAGAAGAAGAAGTCTTGTTCCTCCTATTTACATCAGTTGGCATGCAAATATTGGGAACCATAACTTTTCCCCTGCCACCTGTATACAGCAGTTCAGCCATCTGAGTAGCAGATGATCCCCAAGGAGTGTGTCTCTCCACAAACCGAGCTTTCTTTACGCTGAGGGGCTTGACCTGGCATAATTTGAAATTCTGCTCAGGTTGGCATAAAACTGAGGAAGTCCTCAATCGGCCATCAGCTTCTCGCGTAATCTGGAGAGCGGGCAGATTCTTCTCTTGTTGGCGTAAAGGCCGAGAAGTTGAGAATTCCGCCACTTATTTTCCTTTGCGTAGATTGCAGAGACCATCTGCTGTTCCACGGAGGACAGATGCATTTTTACGCGCAGAGCACGTTTGGAATTTTTGATTTGGCGCTGAGGCATTATCAGAAATTTTGTCTGCCACCTCAGAGACGGAAGACTGAATTTTACCCCAGAGCGCGAAGTAGACTTCCGGACTAGCACTGAGGCATCGCCAAAAGTTTTGTCTGCCATGTCACGGACGGGAGACAGAGTTTTATGCGCGAGGCGCAGAGTAGACTTCTGGACTAGCACTGAGGCATCGCCAGAAGTTTTGTCTGCCACGTCACGGACGGGAGACAGAGTTTTACGCGTGGAGCGCAGAGGTTGTGAAGCTACAACCTTATTGGTCGGAGAAACCAGAGAGTCGGCAGGAGTGGTAGGGGATGTCCGGGGCATCCAGACCTTACGCAATTTCCTGCTGTCTTGGACAGAGAGAGAGTAAGAGCTACCCTCTGCTCGAAGCATATCTTCATAGGCGGATTGGTCGAACTGGACGACCAAGGTCTTCTTCATTGATCCTACTGATGCTGCATCATATTGAGCAATTGCTTTCTCGTTAGATGAGAAAGAGGTCCCCAGCAGAGTCACCATCTTGTGTTTGATAGTAAACGAAAGAAATAAAATAAGGTTTATACGAAACCCTGTCTTTGGTTTACAAATAAGAAGTACAATTAATCCTATACGAGGATGTCGAGTACAAAATTTAATCTAGATAAATATTTCTATAGGAGTCTGATCTGCAGTCGATCACTTTGTCCCTTGGACCACACGATGATGAAGAAGTGCTGTAGAAGACGGAAAAGCTTCAAAGATTGCAAAGGGGGAGTGGATGCTTGACGCCAAAATCGTCGATCACTACTCTCTGTCTGTGCTCTTCTCTCTCAAGAATAAATTTCTGTCCTTTCGACATCTCGACCTTTCTCTTCAATTTTTGACCTTTGGACCATGGACCTCCGTGGACGGAGGTCTCTATTTATAGGGTTTTAGTGACAGTAACCATCCAGTCGGCGTAAAAGCCGGACAGTGGAGAGCGTGGCACTTTTTTCGCGACGGTTATAATAACTGCCACCCACGTATAAAAGATCTTATGAATCAGCGTGTGACGCGTGTCCCATTATGAGGTAACGCGTATAACTGCTGCGATGATCACGGCATGCAAGCCACGTAGGTGACTGCCCCTCGCGTGGAAAAGGTTGGCGTAGAAGCCAATAACTATCACCATGGCGTAGAAGCCAAATTGTTGTCAAACTGGCGTAGAAGCCAGGTAGGCGTAGAAACCCAGGTAGACGTAGAAGCCTGATGCTGCATGGATAAGTGGCTAGCGTAAAAGATAGCTGATCCTCCTTCCTTGACTGAGGTCTTGAGCGTATTCTGGACTAAATAGCCTTATTACGCACAAATGCAAATATAGCCTGAGTTGGCGTATTCCGAGGAGATAGCATACGGCGTAACTTATAGCTGAAAATAGCCTGATGGCGTAATATGCAGTGGTGATAATGTGGACGTATTAGTCATAATTATGGCTCACCCAGTCTTTGAAAATAGAACCAAATCTCGTGCATTAAATGCAGAGATCTGCCCCCATCACGCACATTAACTGCAGAGACGTGCCTCGAGCTCTGTACGAAGAGTAGCTTTTGACGTGGCGGTTTGTTTTGTCTTCTGCTGAGTATAAAAGCTCACATCTGCCTGTGTAAAACTAGACAGCGTATATTCTTGAACGCGTAAAAACAACTTATACCAAGAAAATATCACTAAACGACGGTTTGGGTCTCTGTGCCGAACCATCATTACAGCCATCGTCTGGATAGTTGTGCAGTACTCTTTGTCGGGAGTCAGGTTCACTACATGATCTGACAGGTTCATTCGAGGAATACGAAGAGTCACCCGTACAACTTCCCACTGCATTAAAAGCGAGTAGATTTTATGCCAAAGTGGCGATGTAACAACCTTTTTACGCCGAAGCAGCCTGGAAATACTGTATTACGTGGGTTGTCCTGGAGCTTATATTTTATGCTGTACTAGCGATGAAGCTCTGTTGTACACCGATGGCTCTGAAGTCATATCTTACGCCACCCAGCACTGAAATACTGCGTATAACTCTGCAGCGTATTTTTTATGCTTTTACAATGTTTGCTACAATAAGTACTTTAGTAAGTTATATAATATGCATAAATTAGATATTTGATATAATATACTTTTACCTTGAAGTGCACAAACCAGAACGCCTTCCACTCCTCCAGAGCTTCAGAGTAGTTGATCCAAGGGCCACCATAGTTGTTCCTCAGAAAGAGGCCCAGACGTCTCTTTACCGACGAGGTACGATATCTATACAAAGATAATTATTTTTATCGAAAAAGTCAATATATGATGAATAAAGAAATACACGATATATATGATGCTAAACCATCTAATTGACTTACTTTGTACCGTTGGCCCAAATCTCTGTCCTCGTCTCCTCCAGAGTTGCTCATGGAGGATCTAGCTGATGCTGGGACGACGTCGGCTCGACCTCCTCCATATGCTCATTTGTCTTCATAATTTTGTCAGCAGAAGAAATGCTGGACGAGGGAGTACTATCAGGCCTGGAACTACTCATCCCAGGAGTGATGCCACGTAACATCGTCGCAGTCGAAGATGTGACTGGTCGATATACTGGAGTACTAGACGACGAGGATCCAGAACCAACAGTAGGCAGTACCGGAGGAGCACTCTGTCTACCTTGGGACCTGTCAAACCCTCCGCGTCGTCCTGTCATACCTGATAACAACATATAATGAATATAGAAATACACAAATATATAGTACATTCTACAGTCAAAATGTTATGCATATCTCACAACATTCATAGAATTATACAGTAAATAACTAGTGGTGTCACAAGTCTAAATGGATAGTACATTCTACAGTCAAAATATAATACATATCTTTGTCAAAATAGTACATTCTACAGGCAAAATATTTTATTTTCAATCATCTTTAAAAATTTATCTTGTTCGCCTTTCTTGTCCTCCTCTTCCTCTTCCTCCTCATCTTTACTTTCATTTACTTCGTCTTCGTCTTCATCTTCCTCTTCGGATAATTATACATCTTCTACATTATTAGTCGTGTAATGAGTAACTTTCGTTGAGTCCACATCTACAATATTTGTGACAAGAGGTAGCTTGTCCTCCTGATAAGCTATTTTGTCAACGTCAAAGGTATGTCTAGCTTTAATATTGCATACTACCCACCAATCCGACCTCGTTGTCCCCCGTCTAGGATAAGTTGTGAAGTACACGAGCTGAGCCTGACTTGATAGGACAAATGGTTCGTAGCCTTGATATCTACGCTTGTAGTTTATATCCACAAGACCATGCTTGTCAATTTTCCAACCATGATCTTGAATCGGATCGAACCATTCACACTTGAATAGCACGATCTTAGCAGGTTCTGTGCCATAATTATATGTCAACCCCACAATATCTCGTAAGATGCCAAAGAAATTATTGCCTGGATTGATGTCTTTGTAGTTCGAAGATTTGATACACAAACAACTATTTTTCATGGAATCAAGATCCAGATAGTTGTCTCTGATCGAAGCATTTGTTGACTTGAAACTAAACCCATTCATACATAAACTTGGCCATATTTTGACGACAGTAATTGGTCCCTTGGCTAGAGTTCTAATAGATTCAGTCTCGGATGTTATTAGACGATCGACCTAAATATCAAAGTAGCGATAGTAAGTTATTTATTGTGCAAGTGCATACAAAAAAAGTAATTACGAAGATCCTTACATATGCGCTCAACCAAGAAGGAAAATGGCGTCTCATTTCTTGTTCTACTTCTTCGTCTGTTATGTAGGGTCTAACTGACCTAAGCTCATCATTATATGTGCTAAAAAATAATGAAGCAACCGCTGATTAGTAGAATAGTAGTAGCTTATACTATTACATTAAGATGACGTAAATATGGACGTATTAATTACTTACCCCTCTAGCTTCTCCACTTCATCCTCGTTGCAATTGAGTAATATATACAACTGAGCAGCCCTTAGCTCGTCGTCATTCAAATATCTCTTCTTTATTTTCCCCGAAGGTTTTTCGGACGCATTGAATACTTTGAGTATTGCATCATTAGATTTCTGATATCTATCATCGTTTATCGGAGCTCTTGTTCAATTAGTAGCAACATGAGGTTTGAAATACGTCGAGCAAAAGTTTGTAATCTCATCGAGAATATAAGCTTCACAAATAGAGACCTCAACCCGTACCTTATTTTTTACCTTTCTTTTTAGGTGATTCAGATGCCACTCGAAGGGGTACATCCACCGATAACCGACAGGACCACTAACACGTATCTCACAAGAAAGATGAATTGACAAATGCTCCATAGAGTCGAACAATCCAGGAGGAAACACCTTCTCGAGCTTGCATAGTGTGACCGCAATGTCCATCTCTTGCTTTTCTAGACGATCGACAAGCAACTTAGTAGAACAAAGATCTCTGAAGAATATGCCAAGATTTGTCAGTGGATCCCGAATGACTTACGGTAAGAATTCCCGAAATACAATCGAAATTAACCACTCCATGAATACGTGACAATCATGGCTCTTTTTACTCGTCAGTTTGTTCTCCTTGAGATCGACGCATCTTCTCAAGTTTGACACGTACCCGTCTTGAAATTTTAGACCCTGAATCCACCTACAAAGTCTCCCTTTATCATCCTTCTCCAGTAAAAAAACTGACTTAGGCTGCTTTAACTTTTAATTCCCCTCCTCTATCAAATGCAATGCAGGATGTCTACATATATCTTCTAAGTCCAACCTGGCCTTCGGATTGTCTTTCGTCTTCCCTTTTACCTCTATTACAGTATTAATTATGTTATCAAACACATTCTTCTCGATATACATGACATCAAGGTTATGTTTGATCAGATTGGTGCTCTAATATGCCAGATCCTAGAATATACTCCTTTTCGTCTAGTTATGGGTGCGACCAAATCCGTCACACTTGTACCCCTTAGCAGGCTCTTCGATAGCACTTGGTAAATCTTTTACCTCTTTCCATATCGTATATCCTCATCTGAAAATTCTACTTTCTGGAAACATCATACGTGTTGGCACCTACTTCCCATAGCTGATTCAACTCATCTATCAAATGTTGTAAATATACATAGATGTTCCTCTATGGATTGTTCGGACCCAGGATAATAACGGTTCAGAACATATATGGAGTCTTTATGCATATCCAAGGCGGTAGATTGTACGGAGTAACGATTACAGGCCAACACGAATATTGGGAGCCCAAAAGTCCGAATGGAGTAAAACCGTCGGAGGAGAGCCCCAATATGAAATTATGCAGATCCGAAGCAAAATCTTGATACTCTCGATCAAAGTGCTTTCATGCTTCTCCATCGGATGGATGATCCAATACTCATTTGATCTGTTTACGCCTGTGCCAACTCATATTTTTTGTAGTCTCCTTCACCATAAACAACCTCTACAACCACGGCGTCAAAGGCAAGTAGTGCATCGAATCGGTAGGCTTCTTTGCACCGACAGACTTTTCTCTTACAGTAGCCTTGTAGCGATCAACACCACAGAATCTGCACGTATCTTCATCCTTGTCGTCTTTGTAGTATAATATGCACCCGTTCCGACATGCATCGATTTTTCGTATCCCATCCAGAGCGATCTCACCATCCTCTTAGATCGGTAGAAGTCTTTAAGCAACTTTGCATTCTCTGGTAAGATCTCTATAATCAAATCCATCAGTCGGTTATAACATTCTTGCAACATGTTAAAATCGGACTCGATGCTCAACAATCTTGTAATAACCTCCAACGGTGAATGATCTTCACAACCAGATATAATAGAGTCCTTGCATCTCCAGCAACTCCATAAACTTTGTAGTATCGGTATTCGGTGCCTCCCTAGCTGCATCATAATTTTCCGGATCGAAACTAGGCCCCGTCGTATCAAAAACTATGTTCACCCATCCGTCGTCGTAAGCAGCATGGTCGTGGACATCCATATACGGCTCCACATAAGGCTCAAACTTCGATGCTAAAGACACAAGTTCTCCGTACGCGGTCTAATGATAGTAATTCGATGTGAAACCCTTCGAGTACAAATGATATGTGACTTCCACTTATGGATGATATTTCAAGTTGTGACATCTCACACACGAACACTTAATTTTGGTACCGTCTACGTACTGAGGGAACGCCTTGCCAAACTACAGGAACTGCTGTACACCCTCAATGAATTCATCTCGCACACCGCATATGTCATCAAGATGACAGTTGTACGAATGATGACGCATATAGTAATTCATATCCATTTCTAGATAATTCTGAAAAATAAATAGACATCATTCAAGTATATACTCATCGTTAAATATAGTACATGCATTAATACTCCTAGTCCTAGCATATATACTCATCATTAAATACAGTGTGATTCTCTGAAGGAATGTAAGAACTGCTCTAACTTGATACACAATGACCTCTATGACAATCTGTGTCCTATAAATCAAATTACTACGAAGACTTAAGTCATTTTTGTTGTCAAATTTTACACACTTTGTGACAGTCTGTGTCATGTCTATGTCAGTATGTGTGTGTCGTATTTGTGTCAGTGCCATGTGCATCTGTGAGAGAGAGAGAGAGAGACAGAGAGAGAGAGATTGAACTAATATTACTACCTTAACTAACACAAGACTCTAGACATTACCTTAACGTGATACTTAAAAATCATGACTAGACTAATACACCAAGGCCTCTCTTGACTTATTGTTACCTGGATTTAATTTTTCCCTCCTGCTGCACTTACTTCTACTTGATCATATGCAGCTGTTGCTGCTACCTAATACATGAATATTGGCCTACAGGTACTCACTCATTGCTATCACTATGTTGCTGTTGCAGATCTCCTACCTGCACCCAATCTTGCAGTGCACTATTGTGTGCACTGCCTCACTTGAATGCCCGAGCTCCCTAACACTTCCCTACTGAAAGTATTTCCCCACTAAACACACTTTTTCTCCTTGATTACACTCAAGTGTTTCCTTGCCCCACACCTATCTCTGATATAGAGTATCAGTTTTTCCAGGCAACTCTTATTGCTACTGCACAACATAGGCACTACACTCACTTGCCACTTGCCACCTGGTACTGCTGTTCTTGAGTATGTATAAACTGATACCACTCCTCATCATAACAGACCCCCCACCAAGTCTGATACTATGTATCAATTCTTTACTGATACATCTAGCTCATAACATAACTCCCTATCAGTTGGACAACTGACACTCTCCCAGTTCTCCATACTGCTGCTACTGTAGTTGCTTACCTGCTCGAGTCCCCTCTCTCACCTTCAACCACTGCTATTACCTTAACCAATACTGTTCACTGTGCACTGCTATCCAATCCGACATTCCCTCCTGCACCTTACTGCTCATATACTTCCTTTCTTGCAACAATTTAACACAACACACACACACCCACACCCACCACATGGACTGAACTCACATGCCCATGGCTAATTGCTAACACACAACACTAACTTATGACAGTGGTGCACAAGTATATGCACCTACTTCCTTACTTATATCACTGCATATATATAACCTCATCAGTGCATACATTTTATACTGGCACTTAAACATCTGCTGCTGTTGCATTTGTTGCAACTGCCAGTAAGGACAGGGCACCCCTAACCTTGCAGCTACTGCTGCTATCTAGTTTCCTCCACACACTCCAAACTGGCCTGCTGTCACTCCACTTAACTCATGTGCACTGCCAACTCTCCATCATCTGTTCACACTACATACTACGACCACTAGAACACAGCACACTCGATTTTATAACACAGTCCAATCACCACTTCACCATAATGCTCATGCACTTGACTGGCACTCCTACATCCTACATTCACACACACATCAAATGGACATATATATACACATGTACAACTGAGCAAATTTCCTTCGTCAATATAGGTATCTCTCACACACACAATACCAAAGTCAATCTATCGAGACTATTTTTGTTGGACAGCTAAACTTTAGTATTATCTCTATTTTGAGTTGTTGTGCTTGACCTATGTCAGTACTTCCTATCTTTTATCTCATCGTGCCATTTATTTCTCATAGCTTTTGTGATTGAGTTTATATTGTGAACTGTTGAGCAATGCATATTGTTCATTGTCCTCTTTATGGAGTTAATATTATTGACAGGTTGTGAGCTATGTTTAGTATTATTGAGACCTAGACAATGTTCTATCGTCGATGCTGTGGCGTAGGCTGGACGTACCCACGGCTCATGCCCAAATTCTGGGTGCGGGTTTGACACATTTTTAGTGGTAGCCCATGCAGGTCCGTCTTCTGTCTAGATTCACATTTAGAGCGATATCGTAGTAGTGCTCACTTAGAGTGTTGCTACGAGCCTGTGATAGGAAATAGGATTTAGGATGAGAGTATGCTCAATCACAACTAGGAAATTTTTGATCTTACAACGCTATTCAGAATAATTGCTTCCTTTAGAATTTTACTGTCCTTCCTTGATGATATCGTATCTATTACCTTAATTGATTCTTTTTGGTCTGTCTTCAGGATGCCGCCGAAGACTAGGTCTTTGAGACTGGGAGCAGCAGCTTCAGAGAGGTATGCCACCTTTCGACCTGACGAACAAATATCTGGAGTTCCTCCTACATCTCCTGTTCATGTGCGAGTATCTACAGCTTTCGGGGTTCCTCCTCCTCCACCTGTTCTGAGGGTTGCCCCAGCTGTGACAGAGAATTTTCTACCACCCCCGACTCCATCTCCTGGAGGTATGCCCATTGACGGGGCACAGATGCTCACACTGATCTAGGACATGTTAGATGCCCAGAGAGTGACGACAGAAGCTCAGCGTGTTCAAGCTGAGGCTCAGAGGGTACAAGCAGAGGCACACCAGGCACAGACAGAGCTGATGAGAGAGAGCATAGAGAATGCTTATCAGATGGCTCTCCAGGCTGTGGAGAGAGTAGCACAACACCCGCAGCATCCTGGTCAGCAGCACCAGAGGCCGGGTACTATAGTGGACTTCAAGAGGATGATCCCTCGAGAGTTCAAAGACACCGAGGGGATACACTACGCTGAGGAATGGCTAGAGAATATAAAAAGGAACTTGCGCTTGGCGCAGATTTCGAAGATTCTTCAGATCAAGGCCGCAGGCAGTCAGATGTTTGACATCGCGCTGACATGGTATCCTTCGGAGCCGAGACTCGCTGTTGGAGGACTTACTTGGGAGGACTTTAAGGAGCTCTTCAAGAAGAAGTTCTTTCCTGACATAGCCCTAGGAGCATTGGAAAGTCAGTTCCATGACTTGGTCCAAGAAAGCATGTCAATCGAGGAATATGCCACAGAGTTTTTCCGTTTGAGTCGTTTCACGCCATCGATAATTCGAGACCCAGGAGACAGAGCCCGAAAATTCAGGAAGGGGTTGACTAGAGAGATTCAAGTCTCGTACTTTGGGATGTCGCACTACTACATTCGAGGGTATTCTGATGGATGCCCAGATTGCTGAGGATGACTTGGACCTCAGGCCCAAGAGAGGGCATGATACTTTTGGAGGAATAAGTGGTAACACAGGACCAGCCAAGCGCCCACACTTTCAACAGCAGCAGAGGCTGTACCAGCAGATACCAGTTCGAGGACATACCTAACAACAACAGCTACAGAGAGAGAATCAATCTGTTGCTCAGTGTGCGTATTGTGGAAAGATAAGATACACTAGAGACATCTGCAGAAAGAGGTTGGGTACATGCTTGTCCTGTGGATCATCAACACATCAGCTGAGGGACTGTCCATCTATTCAGACTCGTCAGGGTGGAGCAACCGCTCAGAGGGGACCAGCCAAAGTATCTACTGTACCAGTAGGCCAACAGAAGTTTGCTCAGCACTAGCAGTAGCAGAGAGGTGCACCCCAGGAATGCGCATACGCCATGACGATCGAGGAGGCCGAGCCAGCCGGAGACGTGATTTCAGGTTCAGTTTTTCTTGATTATATTCTAGCACTTGCATATTTGATTCTGGCGCTTCTCATAGTTTTATATCTGTATCTTATGCTCTTAAGCATCGTTTAGAAACGAAACCATTAGATAGGACTTGCAAGACCACGACTGGAGGAGGCATTATCCTAGTCTGTGATTATTGCAAGGATCGGAGAGTATCATTAGGAGGCCGAGAGTTGAGCGTGAGATTACTCGTCATGCCACTTCCGGGATACGATATTGTACTCGGAATGGACTGGTTGAGTAGACACCATGCTACTATAGATTGTCACGGAGGCAGAGTAATATTTTGACCACCAGGATAGCCAGAGTTTGAGGTCGCCAGAGGAGCAGCGAAGCAGAGCAGAGGCACTTTTTGCGGGGCTAGAAAGAAAGAAGAGGAGTTGCCACATCCTCTGATAGTAGAGTTCCTAGATGTATTTTCAGAGGAGTTGCCAAGCTTGCCGCTAGACAGAGATATTAAATTCTTTATAGACTTGGTACCAGGAGCGAAGCCCATTTCACAACATATCTATAGAATCAACAACAACGAGCTGACAGAACTGAAGAAGCAAGTTGAGGAGCTGCAGGACAAAGGCTTCATCAGATCCAGTTCATCACCATAGGGAGCTCCGATATTATTTGTACCGAAGAAGGATGGCACGGTACACATGTGTATCGATTATAGAGCTCTGAACAACCTCACTATCAAGAACAAATACCCACTGCCAAGGATAGATGATCTTTTCAATTAGTTGAGCGGAGGGAAGGTATTTTCAAAGTTAGACTTAAGGTCAGGATGTCACCAGGTGAATGTGAAGAAAGAAGACATACCGAAGACAGCTTTTCGGACCAGATATGGCCAGTTTGAATTCATGGTAATACTGTTTTGTTTAACCAATGCACCAGCAGTATTCATGAACTTGATGAACAAGGTATTCCACTAGTACCTTGACAAGTTCGTAGTGGTATTTATCGACGATATCCTTGTGTATTCGAAGACCCCAGAGGAGCACGAAGAGCACCTGAGGATGGTCTTGGAGACTCTCAGGAAGGAAGAGCTGTACGGAAAGCTTTCAAAGTGCGAGTTCTTCCTTGACAAGGTTGAATTTCTTAGACACATGGTGACGGGTAACGAAATTTCAGTTAACCCAAAGAAGATTGAGGTAGTGGAGTCATAGACTACCCCCAGTTCGGTAGCAGAGATCAGGAGCTTTCTCGGACTAGCAGGATACTACATAGGGTTTATAAAAGACTTCTCCAGGATTGTAAAACCAATGACTAGACTGACCAAAAAAGATGTGGAATTCGTCTGGACGGAGGATTGTCAGGCCGTATTTGATGAGCTGAAGAAGAGATTGACGACAGCTCCAGTTTTGACGTTGCCATCAGGGACAGGTGGATTCACTATCTACAGTGATGCTTCAAGAAAAGGTTTGGGTTACGTTCTTCAGCAGCACAAAAAAGTAATTGCCTATGCTTCTAGACAATTATGCCCTCATGAAAAGAACTACCCCACCCACGATTTGGAGTTGGCAGCAGTTATCTTCGCTCTAAAGCTGTGGAAATACAATCTGTACGGAGAGCGTGTGGAGATCTTTACGGACCACAAGAGCTTGAAGTACATGTTTACACAGAAGGAGCTGAACATGAGGCAGAGGAGGTAGTTGGAGTTGATGAAAGACTTAACATCTCATTGCAGTACCACCCAGGAAAGGCAAACGTAGTCGCCGATGCCTTGAGCAGGCATCCGATGGCTATGTACTTGACGACTGATAGATATTTATTGGCCGATCTTGAAAGCTTGAGAATTGAGGTGCTAGTTCCCGGTATTGAGATTCAGATGTGGGGATTACAGATACAATTAGAGCTGATGGATAGAATTAGAGCTGCACAGTATGGTGATGAGACTCTGAGGAGTATCAGGGCACAGGTTCGGACAGGATTAACAGATGACTTCACTATTGTGGATGATGGATCTTTAAGGCATGGCACGAGGATGTGTGTTCCGAGTGGAGAGCTGTGCGAAGAGGTTTTGCAGAAGGCACATCGCTCTCAGTACTCAATGCATCCCGGTGCCAACAAGATATATCAAGATCTGTGGAAGCACGTATGGTGGTATGGCATGAAGCGCGAGATAGCACGCTTTGTATCCCAATGTTTAGTGTACCAGCTGGTAAAGGCAGATCGATAGAGGCCAGGAGGTTTGCTTCAACCTTACCCATTCCAGAGTGGAAGTGGGAGCACGTAACTATGGACTTCGTTTCAGGGCTTCCACATTTTCTAGGAAGAAATGATGCGACTTGGGTCATCGTGGATAGGTTGACCAAATTAGTCTACTTCTTGCCATTTAAAGTGGGCACATCGACATAGAGGCTAGCAGAGGTATACGTACGACAGATTGTCAGATTATATGGGGTTACTGTGAGTATCGTCTCAGATTGGGATAGTCGTTTCACTTTCTATTTCTGGAGGAGTCTGCAGGATAGCTTGGGCACTCAGCTCAAGTTCAGTACCGCATATCACCCTCAGACAGACGGGCAGTCTGAAAGGACTATTCAGACTCTTAAAGATATGCTACGCACTTGCGTTTTGGATCTCGGAGGTTCTTAGGAGGATCATCCACACCTAGTAGAATTTGCTTACAACAACAGCTACCAGGCCAACATTGAGATATCACCATTTGAGGCTCTATATGGACGGAGGTGTCGTACACCGTTATCTTGGGATGATGTCAGAGAAAGAGCTTTGTTAGGACCAGAAATGGTCGTAGATGCAGCAGAAAAAGTAAAACTCATTACAGACAAACTGCGGGTGGCGCAGGACAGACAGCGGCATTGGGCCAATAGCCACCGTAGACTCCTAGAGTTTCAGGTATAGTTTTGTTATTTTGGTTTGTGATTGTTTTGTTTTAGATTGCGTGTTAAGACTGTTTGTTCTAGGTTGGCAATTTGGTGTTCCTACGGATTTCTCCGATACGGGGCACGATTTATTTTGGTAGAGGTGGGAAGCTTAGTCCATGTTACTTCAGACCTTTCGGTATTCTTGCAAGGGTGGTGCAGTGGCCTACCGACTGGACTTGTCTCCTGTACTAGAAAGGAGTGCATGACGTATTCCACGTGTCGCAGCTGAGACGGTACGTGATAGATCCTAGTCATGTACTAAACCACTCCGAGATCGAGATTGGACCGACTCTCAGGTATTCCGAACAGCCCGTAGAGATCTTGGATCGTAGAGAGAAGGTATTGCAGAACCAGACTATTCCCTTGGTTCGTGTTGCATGGAGACATCACTCTCCAGGCGAGTCAACCTGGGAGAGAGAGGACAAAATACGCGTGCAGCATCCGTATCTCTTTGAGACTTGAGGTATAATTCCTTGTTTGATTATTTGTTCTTGTGCTAGTTTATTTCAATTTTGAGGACGAATTTTTTTTAAGGAGGGTAGACTTGTCACTACTATATTCCAGAATATGGGTATTTTCGTCTTTTCATTTATTATAAGTATTGTGTTAATATATTGCATGATATATGTATATGTATTATAGTGTTCTTAAATGCATGAGTTAGTAAACTGGACCCAGAAACCCACTAGTTGAACCCCTGAATTTTAATTAGCATTTTTGGGAAATTAAATATTGAGGATTATAATTTATTATTGTGATTTTATTTGATTGTTGTACCTTACCGTTGCTTCGATATTGGGAGCGCTACACTAGCTTTTGTCTCCCATCAAATTTCACACATTTGCCCTAGACGTGCTAGTCTTCCATTTTGACCCTTGTGTAACTCATAAATATGCCCTTTTGTGCTTCATTTTAGTCACACAATATTCGTCCCAGACATTTATTTTAATTCCCACTTTTTATGTAATTTTTTAATTATTGGGGACTTTTATGCAAAATTGCAGTAAGGTGTCCACATCCCATTGGACCCAACACATGAAGGAACATCCCCCTCTCCTTTGACTGGTCACCTAAAATTTTTTCCTATATTTTTGGAATGTGCAACACCTAAAACTTTTTATCTCACCACTTTAGCTATCCATCCAAACACACTCAATCCTAGCCTTCAAATTCTTTCATGTAGAAAACAAACCCCATCCCAATGAGTACTTGACCGAATCCTAATCCCTAGGTCTACATCAAACCCTATTTTCTCCCAGTATATAAACACTTTTTCTCCTATTTTTTACCACCACCCACATCGAACCTAAACCCAAGCCG
Organism: Iris macrosiphon; assembly: GCA_036927795.1. Lineage (NCBI taxonomy): Eukaryota > Viridiplantae > Streptophyta > Magnoliopsida > Asparagales > Iridaceae > Iris > Iris macrosiphon. The sequence continues at coordinate 105,884,974 of JAYESA010000002.1, forward strand.
AATACACCATCATCACCCTCATCCTCCCCATCCCGCAAACCCTCACCCCGACTCAACCCTGACGGCGTCTCCACCGCGGCCATTTCTGCCGCCTGCTTCCCACGGACCCCGGTCACCCCTGAACCACCTCCTTCACCATCATCATCTCCACAAACACCACCACATCACCCCCGATCGCTGAACCCGTCGGCCACTACGACCATCTCCGCAGCAGCTTCCAGACTTCCCACGCCGTCGACCTCCGCCTGAGCGCCTGGATGCCGACAGCCTGAATAAGCTGCCTTCTCCAGTTCACCCTTATCCCCACGCTGCACTGCCGCAACCGCCTAAATGACCCGACTGACACTGACTCCATCTTCCCCAACGCCATCACCAACACCACCTTCCCCATCACCATTAACACCTCCATCGTCTCCTTCCTTCACCACCCCGACAACCCGCTGAACCACCAATACCCCATCGTCATCCTCCTCGACGATACAGCAGTGACACCACCGCCTTATTTCATCATCAACACCATCCAGACCCGACCACTCGACGACCCTGACCCGAACGCCTGAGCAACAGCCAGAGCTGTCACGCCCCAGTCCTAAAATACGTAGGACTAGGAATACGTAACACGCTAGCCATATGTTTACGAACTCCAATATATGGAAACCATATACACACGACGATGTACATGAATATCTAATCCACCAGTGGTAATCTACTGTCAACAAGTCACACGCAATCTATATCTCATCCACAGCACAAATAAATAAATAAATGGGAATAAATAACTGAATCTCAAAGATGAAGTATCGAAGTATGATAGTTGGATGGAAACAAATCCACTACAAGTTGACTATACTAAAACTACTAAAAGAGAGAAGAGATCAAACTCTAATATAAGATAAATATCCAAAAAGAAATAATAACTAAAATCTCTAACAGCTGCAATGAATCAATGATACTCTGAAGATAAGACCTCCTCAGTCTGGAATGAAGCATCAGGTCCAGGTCCGTACTCCTGTGGATACTCCTGCCCATCTATTTCTGAAAGGGATCAGGTCCTTAGAGGGACGTAACAAGATACATAGAAATATGTCAATAAAGTACTGAAAATAAATATCCAATGGGTCTCCTAACCATCTATGTGAATGCAGTTTGAGAACAACTTTCCAACAAGTGGTTTATCTGGCTAAAATGGGATTGGTATGATTCTCTTGGAGATTCAGGGGCCTAAAATGCATGTCGTCTTTTGAACGGCAGAGGCCGCCTGATAATATATAATATATAGTGGTCATCATGACCGCGCATCTCCGGCGGAGCGTACGGGTTACACAAAGAAAGTGCAAAGGAGCCTAAATATCTTATTTGTTGTTCTTCCATCCCCATACTCTAAGCATGTCACATCTATGATATGACAATACCTCTAATAACTGCCAAGTCTTCTAGCATGCAAAGTTTCTATCGATAGCTATCCCTATCCGTCGCACGACCTATACGTACCAGTGGCCAACCGAGTACGCAAGTCCGTGTCCTACATGTGACTCACACTCGTGTAATAACTGTGTCATGGCCAATAAAATATAAATGCCTCGTGATAATGAAGTGGTCACATAAAGTAGGTCAACATGCATATATATATAATAAAAACAGAATACGACGCCACCATCGCTGCACCCAAGTTTTCTTGGACGCGCAGGTTATATAGCAGTTTAAATTATATGAATTAAATAAATAGAAATAAGACATGTATGCATCATATAGAATGTAATCACAGTACAATGGCAATGTATACTTGCCTGACAAGCAATCTGTATAGTGTAAGCGTCCAGGTGTCAAGGACACGGGATCAGAAACTAAAGCCTTCGAATAAACGTCTCCGGATGCTGAAATAAATATCACAATGTCTCCAGAATAAGCGAGATAGCTAGAAAATACTACCATTTCGTCCAATTTGGACCCAAGGGCAAAACGGTAATTTTGAGTCAAAGTGGGGTCCACAAGTGACCCACTTTGCACCAAAAAGCGTGCCATGGGTAAAGGTCTCTAAATGGGACAAATTATAGGTCAAACAAACTCTAAATGTTAGTACAAACTCAACGATATATCCAATTTTGGATTCCGGTGAGCCGAACACAATTTTGCCCAAAAAGTCAACCGTAGGGCCCGCAAATAGGCCGCTTGGTGAACTGTCTCAGAATGGCGTAAAAATTGGGTCACAGGACCAACACGATACCACGAGTCCAGTGGTACAAGTTTTGTCTCATTCTGACGAGCGTACAATAAAAGGTGCAAGATTTTATAAAAGTTACGATACGGGGACTTTTTGCGGATACGGGCTGATTCCGACGCGCACACGCATCCGAATAAGTTTTCGTAAAAACCCACACGTCTGGACATACCATATGCGCCTTTCAATGTAATTGGTACGCGATAGGGCGGTCCCGTTTGACGGGACGCGCTCCGTATCATAAATTTTGAATGTTCGAAAACAGGTTTTTCAAATTTTTTAACCAATTTAAATTCTGCATACATCATCGAATAAAATAATATAATTAACAGAAAATAATTTTAGGTTAGGTGGTCTTCACATAGCAAGAAGAAAATCTATGTTTGGATCTCTGTGGTGGGAGATATGAGTCCTTAAACAGGGACAGTTACAACAGTTTTTCTAAGATTAAAAGTTGTCGTTTTTCTCTAACTTGGTCTCGGTTTTCACCTAGGGTTACGTGCTGTTCGAAGTAAACTAATACACAGAGTTGGAAGAGGGATAGGTCATAAACTACCGGTGAAGACGGGGTCGAGTTTGGTCGAGCGATGGAACTGAAATCAGGACATAAATAGGGGTACGCTGCAGTCGGATTCTGTGCGGCGCTCGCACGGTGGCGGACGCGGTTCTTCGGCGACGGCTGGGCTGCTGCGCGGTGCTGGAAGTCAGCGGCGCTCAGGTCGTGGTGGTCGAGAGATTTAGGGTTAGGGTTTTATAAGAGTTATATATATATATATATATATATATATATATAGAGAGAGAGAGAGAGAGAGAGAGGGGGGTCTTCATGCGAGTGAGGTCTTACTAGCTGTTGCTGGGTTTAGGGGATTAAGGGTTAGCGGGTTTGGGTTAGATTTTAGGCGGGTATGGGTTTTAGGTTATTTTGATATTTTTCTTTCTTTCTTTCTTTCTTTCTATTCTTTTCTATTATCTTTTAATTTTAATAAATCCATATATATATATATATATATATATATATATATATATATATATATATATATATATATATAATTCTAGAAATTTATATTAGTGCATACAATTAATCTATTAACCGTCCAAAGGGTCTCCTACATAAAATAAATTAAGGTAAAATAATAATTGCTCCATAAATCTCTAAATGCATAATTACCTAGATTAAATAATTAATTAAATTATCTTCTAATTAACTAATAAATACTATAAATAAATTAAATAATTAATTAAATAGTTAATACGTTTTTTAAAATTAGAGATTTTACATTCTACCCAACTTATAAAATTTCGTCATCGAAATTAAAACTAAGCCATGATAGAAAGATCAATGGTGGTATAAGGTAGAAATTAAAAAAGTAAATTCATACCTTGGTCAACGAATAGATACGGAAAATGTTTGCGCATGTCATCCTCGCACTCCTAAGTTGATTCTCTTGGCGCACCATGCTTCCATGCCACGCGAACCAAGTGAATAGACTGGTTCCTCAACACTTTCTCTCGACGATCAAGGATCCCCACGGGTTGCTCTTGGTATGACAAGCTCGGCCCAATGGTGATCTCAGAATGGTCGAGAACATGATTGCTGCCACGTATCGCCTAAGTTGCGACACATGAAATACATCATGTACTCCCTCAAGTGAATGTGGTAGCGCAAGTTGATACGCCACTTCTCCCACTCTCTTTAGCACGTCAAATGGTCCAATATACCTTGGACTCAACTTGCCACGTCCTCCAAATCGAATGGTGCCTCTAATAGGTGATATCCTTAAGAAGACATGATCACCATCTTTAAACTCCAAGGGACGACGATGAAGGTCTGCCCACTGCTTCTACCTGTCTTGCGCTGCTCGCAAGTGTCCTTGTATCTTCTTTACTGTCTCAATGGTGTTGACTCCCAACTCTGGTCCCAGAATTTACCGCTCTCCCACGTCACTCCAACACACGGGAGACCTACACTTTCTTCCATACAACGCTTCAAAAGGAGCCATCTGGATACTCGCTTGATAGCTATTATTGTAAGATAACTCAAAAGATGTAGGTGGTCCTCCCATGATCCTCCAAAGTCTAACATACAAGCCCTCAACATATCCTCCAGTGTCTGGATAGTACGTTCGGACTGCCCATCTGTCTGCGGGTGGTAAGATGTACTGAACTTCAGACGAGTTCCAAGACTCTCTTGCATGCTTCTCCAAAAGTGTGATGTAAAATGCGAATCCCTGTCTGACACAATGTTGACCGATATGCCGTGCAATCTCATGATTTGTCTCATATATAAGTCAGCTAAAGCTTTTGTAGACTGGCCAACTCTAAAAAGCAAGAAATGGGCTGACTTGGTGAGTCGATCCACTATTATCCATACTGTATCTCTCCCACTTGGACTCTTGGGAAAACCCGTGACGAAGTCCATAGTGATGTGCTCCCACTTCCACTCAGGAATCGGAAGTGGTTATAGTAGCCCTGCTGTTCTCTGATGCTCCGCCTTTACCTGCTGACATACTAAACATTTAGCTACAAAGTGAGCTATCTCTCTTTTCATCCCATGCCACCAAAAGTGCTATCGTAAGTCACGATACATCTTGGTGCCTCCAGGATAAATAGAATATATTGAACTATGAGCTTCTTCTATCAGCTCCTGTCGAATCTCTCCATTGGGAACATATAGACGATCACAACATCGTAATGTCCCGTCATCATGAATGCGCAATCCTGTATGTTCTTCGGCCTTTGTCCTTTCTTTCAATCTCCTGAATCTGGCGTCCATAGGCAAAGCTTCCTTGATCCTCTCTACTAGTGATGACTGTACTTGCAAGTTAGCTAATGTCCCATCTGCTCCGGGTAATATCACTTCTATGCCAAGCTCTTGCCAGTCCTCCAATAATTCTCTCTGCGTCGTCAAGAAGTAAGCTGTTGGTTTCCGGCTTAATGCGTCTGCTACTATGTTAGCCTTGCTTGGGTGATTATGTAGCTCTATCTCAAAATCTTTCATCAACTTAAGACATCGACGTTGTCTCATATTTAACTCCTTCTGAGTGAAGACATACTTAAGGATTTTGTGGTCTGTATAGATCTCCACTCGTTCCCCATATAAGTAATATCTCCATAGCTTCAGAGCAAATACAACGGCTGCAAGTTCCAAGTCATGAGTTGGATAACTCTTCTCATGCACTCGTATCTGTCAAGATGCATATGTAATCACCTTGCAATGCTGCATCAACACGCATCCCAAGCCTTTCCCTGATGTGTCACGATAAATCATATAACCTCCTGATCCTGATAGAATAATCAATACTGGTGCTGTGGTCAATCGCTTCTTCAACTCTACGAAAGCGGCTTGACACTCGTTAGTCCATACGAACTCTTGATCCTTGCATGTCAACCGAGTTATAGGTGTTGCTATCCTTGAGAAGTTCTTCACGAACCGCCGGTAATATCCCGCAAGTCCAAGGAAACTTCTCACCTCTGATGCTGATTTAGGAACGGGCCATGTCTCGATTGCCGAAATTTTCTCTGGATCAACAGAAATACCATCTCTCATAACGACAAGCCCATGAAACGAAACTTTGTCCAAAAAGAACTCATATTTACAGAGCTTTGCATATAACTGCTCTCTCCTCAAGGTCTCTAGGACGACACGTAGGTGCTGCTCGTGCTCCTCATGGCTCTTCAAATAGACAAGTATGTAATCTATGAAGACGACCATGAACTGGTCCAAATACTGATGGAAGACTCGATTCATTAAGTCCATAAAGATAGCTGGAGCATTGGTCAACCCAAATGGCATGACCAGAAACTCATAGTGTCCTTACCTTGTCCTGAATGCGGTCTTCGGGATGTCCTGCTTCCGTACCTTCACCTAGTGATATTCTAATTTCAAATCTATCTTCGAGAATACCTTGGCTCCACTAAGCTGATCAAATAAGTCATCAATGTACGGCAACGGGTATTTATTCTTCACGGTCACTGCATTTAAGGCTCTGTAGTCATTGCACATACGCAATGACCCATCCTTCTTTGGTACAAACAATACTGGTGCTCCCCAGGGTGATGCACTCGGTCGGATAAAACTTTTCTCTTCTAGTTCTTTCAACTGTGCCTTCATCTCATCCATCTCCTTCTTCGCTAATCTGTAAACATGCGATGTTATGGGTGCTGCTCCCGGTGTCAATTCAATTAAGAATTCTACGTCTCTGTCTGGTGGTAGTCCTGGCAGTTCCTCTGGAAAGACGTCTTGGAATTCTGAAATGATGGGGTGATAGATAACGTCGTCCATTGTAAGCTGAACACCATCAATGGCTTCCGTAGATTTTTGTGCAAACTCAAGTTCCGGCTGGCTTGGTACCTTAAAAAGAATGCTTCCTCCAAAAAGTCGAAGAAAGCATGGTACTTGCTTAGCCAGTCCATTCCAAGCACATTATCAAAAGTTGGCATAGGAAGGACTAAGAGTCGGGCACTCATCTCTCTGCAACGAATCACTACAGGACACGATCTACAAATCCGACTAACAGGTACAACTCCTCCTCCGGTGAGAATTCTAACACAACTAGGTAAAGGTGTAGTGGCAATATTGTGTTTGGCAATAAAACTAGAAGATATGAACGAGTGGGTGGCTCCTGTATCAAAAAATATCATAGCAGAAAAAGTAAAAGCAAGAGTAATACCTGCTATGACATCAATCTCCTGATCCATGTCATCCACTTCTCATACAAAAGCTTGCCCATTCCTCTGTGGTAATCCATGACTGGCCCTCGTGTACTGATCCTCCTGAGTAGGTAGCGGTGGTCCTCGCTGAAATTCTTATGCTGCTGGGGGTCGAGGTGCTCCTTGTCTAGTCATCTGCTGAGCTGGCTTTGGTGCTGGAAGTGCAAGCCTCTATACTGGCGGTGAAAGTGTCAATGTCTACTACATTGGACAGTCTCTCGCCAAATGCTGCTCGGAACCACACCTCATACATTATCCCAAGCGAGTCCGACAGTCTCTCGAAATGTGCCCGCGTTTCCCATAATAACTGCAGTGGGGCTTCCCCAATTTCTGGTACGGTCCTGCTCTGTGCTGATACTGTTGTTGCTGTACCAAAGGGCGTCTGATAGGCCCTCCTTGCTGTGTCCTTGCTGGTCCTTGCTGTATCTTCTGTTGACCTCCTTTTTCCCTGCTGATGGTCTCTAGTAACCTGGCTTCTGTCAGTAATTCGACATAAGAGATCCGGGACTGTGAGCTAGTGTAGTGTTGGAGCTCATGAGTCAGCCCGCGGTGAAATCTCTTAGCCTTCACCAAGTCATTCGGTATCAGGGCAGCGCCATATTTACTAAGGTGACTAAACTCTGCATTATACTCGTCAACTGTTCTGTTCCCCTGCTCCAGATGAAGAAACTGATCGTACAATGCATCCCTGACAGTGTCCGAGAATTACTTTCTCTCAAAGCACTCCAAGAATTGCTCCCACGTCTGATATGTACCCAACTGACACTCCATTGATTCCCACCAGTGATGAGCATTACCATCTAGCAGCGTCCTTACGCCTGTCATCCATAGATCTGTAGGTAGCTGCGATGCTTCTAATAACTTCTGGGTGTGGGTAATCCAATTTGTAGTCTCCTCTGGACTCTCAGTGCCTTTGTACAGCTTGGGATCCATCTATATAAAGTCCTTTACTGAACCAACTCTAGCTCGAGGTACTGGAACTAGTGCTTGAGCTAGTACAGTAGCCTGTGCAGCCATTCTCTCAACTGCTGCCATAAATTCTTGCCTCTGCTCTGCCGCTTGCTGCCACTGCTCTGTAGCTAGTATGGCTGCCTGTTGTCTTTGTTCCTGCATCATCATTTGGAATAATTAGAAAAGCTGTGTCTGGCCATCCTGTAGCATCGATGAAGCTGGAAGGGTCCCATTAGGTGAAGCTGAAGGATTAGATAGAACTGGATTGTGAGTTTGTCCATCTGGCCCCGAAAGTCTAGGAGTCGTCAAGTCCTCTCCTTGTGTTTGGCCGTTGACTCCTGAAGTTGTGTTGCCATCGGCGGCAGTACATCCACTACGCATATCCATCTCTCTGTAGGTGGTGGACGAAACGATTAGAATAAGTACAGGAAATCAAACAGGATGCAAGCATTTAAATAGGAAGTTGAAAGGAAGGATGAGTTTTAGTCAAGCATGGATTAGATCCTATACTCTATTCCTATATGCAGGCTTGCTCGATAAAGTAACGTAACCGAGACAATATATTCTCGACCTGCATGGGCCACCACTAAAAATATGTCACGCCCCAGTCCCAAAATACGTAGGACTAGGAATACATAACACGCCAACCGTAAGTATACGAACTCTAATATATGAAAACCATATACATACGTATGTTGTACATGAATATCCAATCCACCAGTGGTAATATATTGTCAATAAGTCACACGCAATCTATATCTCATCCACAGCACAAATAAATAAATAAATAGGAATAAATAACTGAATCTCAAAGATGAAGTATCAAAGTATGATAGTCGGATGGAAACAAATCCACTGCAAATCGACTATACTAAAACTACTAAAAGAGATAAGAGATCAAACTCTAATATAAGATAAATGTCCAAAAAAAATAGCAGCTAAAATCTCTAACAGCTACAATGAATCAATGATACTCTAAAGATAAGACCTCCTCAGTCTGGAATGAAGCGTCAAGTCCAGGTCCGTACTCCTGTGGATACTCCTGCCCGTCTATATCTAGAAAGGGACCAGGTCCTTAGAGGGACGTAATAAGATACATAGAAATATGTCAATAAATTAGTGAAAATAAACATTCAATGGATCTCCTAACCATCTATGTGAATGCAGTTTGAGAACAACTTTCCAACAAGTGGGCTATCTGGCTAAAATGGGATTGGCATGACTCTCTTGGAGATTCAGGGGCCTAAAAAGCATGTCGTCATTTGAACGGCAGAGGCCGCCTGATAATATATAATATATAGTGGTCATCATGACCGTGCATCTCTGGCGGAGCGTACGGGTTACACAAGAAAAGTGCAAAGGAGCCCAAATGCCTTACTTGTTGTTCTTTCCACCCCATGCTCTAAGCATGTCACATCCATGACACGACAATACCTCTAATAACTGCCAAGTCTTCTAGCATGCAAAGTTACTATCGACAGTTTTCCCTATCCGTCACATAACCTATACGTACCAGTGGCCAGCCGAGTATTCAAGTCCGTATCCTACATGTGACTCACACTCATATAATAACTGTGTCATGGCCAATAAAACATAAATGCCTCATGATAATGGGGTGGTCTCATAAAGTAGGTCAACATGCATATATATATATATATAATAAAAATAGAATACGACACCACCGTCGTTGCACCTAAGTTTCCTTTGAAGCGCAGGTTATATAGCAGTTTAAAATATATGAATTAAATAAACATAAATAAGACATGCATGCATCATATAGAATAAAATCATAGTACAATGGCAAGGTATACTTTCCTGACAAGCAATCTGTATAGTATAAGCATCAAGGTGTCAAGGATACGGGATCAAAAACTAAGGCCTCCGAATAAACGTCTCCGGATGCTGAAATAAATATCACCAATATTTCCAGAATAAGCGAAATAGCTAAAAAACACTACCCTTTCGTCCAATTTTGACCGAAAAGCGTGCCAAGGGTAAAGGTCTCAGGATAAATTATAGGTCAAACAAACTCTAAATGTCATTACGAACTCAACTGTATGTCCAATTTTGGATTCTGGTGAGCTGAACACAATTTTGCCCAAAAAGTCAACCATACGGCCCGCAAATAGGCGGCTTGGTCAACTATCTCCAAATTGCGTGAAAATTGGGTCACAAGACCAGTGCGATACCATGAGTCCAGTAGCGCAAGTTTCGTCCCATTCTGACGAGCGTACAATAAATGGTGCAGGGTTTTGCAAAAGTTACGATACGGGGACTTTTTGCGGATACGGGCTGATTTCGACGCGCACACACGTCTGAATCAGTTTTCGTGAAAGTTCACACGTCTGGACATACCATACGCGCCTTTCGGTGCAATTGGTATGCGACGGGGCGGTCCCGTTTGGCCGGGCGCACTCCGTATCACAAAATTTGAAGGTTCGAAAATAGATTTTTTATAATTTTTAACCCAATTTAAATTCTGCATACAACATCGAATACAATAATATAATTAACAGGAAATAATCTAGGTTAGGTGGTCTTCACATAGCAAAAAAAAAATCTATGTTTGGATCTCTGTGGTGGGAGATACGAGTCCTTAAACAGGGGTGGTTGCAGCAGTTTTTTGAGATTAAAAGTTATCATTTTTCTCCAACTTGGTCTTTATTTTCACCTAGGGTTACGCAATGTTTGATGTAAACCAATACACATAGTTGGAAGAGAGATAGGTCATGAACATACCGGTGAAGACGGGTCAAGTTTGGTCGAGCGATGGAACAAAAACCATGACGTGAACAGGGGTATGCTGCAGTCGGATTCTGCGCGACGCTCGCACGGTGGCTGATGCGGTTCTCCGATGGCGGCTGGGCTGCAGCGCGGTGCTGGATGTCGACGGCGCTCAGGTCATCATGGTTGAGAGATTTAGGTTTAGAGTTTTGTAAGAGTTATATATATATATATATATATATAGGATGAGAGGGAGAGGGGGTCTTCACGCGGGTGAGGTCTTGCTTGCTGCTGCTCGGTTTAGGGGATTAAGGGTTAGCGGCTTTGGGTTAGGTTTTAGGCGGGTATGGGATTTAGGTTATTTTGATTTTTTTTCTTTCTTTCTTTCTTTATTCTATTCTTTTCTATTATCTTTTCATTTTAATAAATCCATATATATATATATATATATATATATATATATATATAAAATTCTAGAAATTTATATTAGTGCATATAATTAATCTATTAACCGTCCAAAGGGTCTCCTACATGAAATAAATTAAGGTAAAATAATAATTGCTCCATAAATCTCTAAATGCATAATTACCTAGAGATAAAAATTCAATAAATTATATATCTTCTAATTAACAAATAAATACTATAAATAAATTAAATAATTAATTAAATAGTTAATACAATTTTTAAAATTAGGGGTTTTACAAGAGCCGAGCCTCTCCGCCGTGACAACACCCGAGCAGCCGAGCACCATCTCCAGTCGACTACACCCTCGACCCCTTTGTAAACACCCTGAATTTTGAGTATAAAATTTTTAAACAAGTTATTACGAATTTAGAGTATTTTCTGGAACCAAAAGCGAAGAGGATTGAGATTAAAGAATTTTTAATGTGGCTAAAGGGTGTTAAATTATTCTGGAAATAATATAATATGATGCACAATAGAAAACTGGACCTATGGTAATTTTCGGTGAATTGTTTGGACTCCGTAGCGGCGTTTTACGCCTTTGAGACTATTGATTTCTAAAACCGAACCAAACCAAGCTCAAACCAATCCAGTTTAAACCCACCAAAGTGGGTCAGACCCGAACCGCTGTAGAATCCGACCCGCTGCAAACCCTAGGCTGCCGTGAACACTGTAGCGCCTATAAAGCTTCGCCGTTCGTGCCAGGGAGGCCGCCACCTCGAGATCACAGCCGCTTTTCCTCACGAGGAGCCGACTTCCCCCATCCTTCGAACGCCGCTCGGTCAAGACCCAGGTCACCGCCGCTCAGCCCAGACATCGATCACCTAGTCGGCGCCGACTTCCCCTCAAGACCCCGGCGCCGCTGCCGCCAGGCCGAAGGAGATCTTGAGTCGACACAGCCGTCCCCTGTGTCTGACTTCGCAGAGATTATCTGTCGGGTTCCTCCCAAACCGAACAGCGCCGACCCCAACCCCGCCGTGCCGACGACGCCTTCCTCCCCGACCCGACAATGCCGCATCAGTCGACCAAGGCCGTCGCCCCTCTGGTCGACCCCGCCTCGGAGTTGACCCAGCCCCGTCGCGGTCACGACCGAAAAACCTAGTCTGTACGCCTGGACTCAGCAACCTGATCCGGACACGGAATTGACGTTTGGACACGTTGGAAACAGAATTCACGGAGCCCTATTCAGGTACCGATTTCTCTCATCTCGCAGCACCATTTTCAATTCTGTCAGTTGCTATGTGTAGACTGTATAACCCTCTCGGTGCTCGTGCAACTCGCTCGGTGCATCGCGTCCTGTAGTGATCGTACACCGCGATCCAAAACAAGAAAAAAACAATGCCCTATTTCACCCCGGAACTGAGTACGCCCCGCTAATCGGGACGACTTGGTCGCACGCGGTCTTTACCGAACTGTGCGCGACGTTGATACGGTCGTATGGGATTTTGCGGAAGTTGATTCGGAGGTGCGTGCACTCCGGAATCAACGCGTATCCGCCGACGACACCCCGTATCCGTCCTTTCTAGAACACGCTGTAACTTCGTGTACACACGTAGGATCGAGACAAAACTTGCGCCATCGGAGTCGTAGCAATACGCTGGTCCTGTGAGCCAAGTTTGGTCCGATTCGGAGAACGTTGATAAAATCACGTATCGTGGGCCCCACCGGCTCTACTTGACGGGCGATTTTGTGAACGGCTCATCGGAATCCAATTCTGGAAGTTCCGTTGGGTTCGTAACACCGTTCCTGACTTGTAGACACTGAGTTTGCAGAATTTGGAGACCTTTGATCCTGACACGCTTTTCGGTGCAAAGTGGCCCACGTGTGGACCCCCATTTGGCCCGAAAATGACCATTTTGCCCCTGTGTCCAAATTGGACGTAAGGACAGGCAATTCTAGCAGTTTGATACCTTCTGAGACTGTTGGTGATATTTATTACAGCTTTTGGAGTAGCACCTACCGGATCCACTGATACAGGGACAGTTGTTGACATTCAAACATCAAGCAAGTGTACCTTGCCAACTCTGCAGTATTGTTACATATTTTTCTTGCTTTATTATACTGCTATGCATGCTTAACCTAGGACCGTGTGACATACTTAGTATCCGATTATCAGTCGGGTGCCAACATCGTACGCGGTGTTGGATATTGTCATCTAGAGATGGACATACGTGACATTTTATCTTCTCGTACTTGTCTTACCAAGTACACTATGACCCAGGACACTCGACACTGTTCATGGAACAGGATCCTCCCGAGATATTCGTGGTGATTCTGTATAGGTTACAAGACTTATAGAGATACTATATTCTAGATACATTATGACTTGTGCATTAGTTATGACCCCGCTGACATGGACGTGAGACGTTATATTCATGATTTGTGTGGTTACATTGGGTGGGGAGAGACACACAGACTACAGGCTGATTATATATATACACCCCTACTATTGTGAGGCCCAAGACTCTGAAGCCCGAGCTTGGCCCATTACTCATTATTACTGCTGCTACCGGCTCCCCTACACAGAGCTTGTAGTATGCTTCAGCCTGAGTTCTAGTGCTGCTCTCATCTTGCATATCACTTAGCTGGTTATTTTAGTATTCCCTATTGTTCCATCTAATGCTGGAGAGACCCACAGGCTACAGGTTGACTATGTTATGCCGGCTACTCAATATCCCGCTGAGCTAAACCACCTCTTGACACCACTGCTACAGACTCCCCTACACAGAGCTTGTAGATGTTCAACCTGAGTACTACTGATATTCTCTCTTGTATTTTATACAGATGTTTACATACTTACCCTGTTTATCTTATTATTTGCTGCACTGTTTATATTCTGGCTTGTATTATTTTCTGTACCTTGCTATGTCTCCTGAGGACCTGGATATGGATTTTATCCCCAGATTTTACAGACGTGGTTTATCCCGAGGTATACGGGACCGCAGCAGGGGGAGCCGATCCAGGAGCTGTACCGCCATCTGAGGACGAGGTCTTAGCTAAAGACTTCTCTTGAGCATCCATGCTCATGCTCAGCTTTTATTATTTATTTCAGTCATTATTTTCTGGTCTACTGAACCATTGTACTAGAGATTTATCGGGTTGTTCCCCGAAGTACTTTGTTTGAGACAAGATGATGATTTACCTTCTTATTTATTCTGTGGATCATATTTTATATCTTGTGTGGATGAGATTAGTTGTACCATGATTGTCGTAGACTTGTTTTACAGCTTAAGTATGCCCTGATGGATCCATTAAATTGGGTTGGTCCATCGGTGCGTACTGCTGGCCATTGCCACGTATCCGGTCCCACGGTATTTTAGGACTGGGGCGTGACATGGTTTTTGTGGTGGCCCACGCAGGTCTACGACTAAATCGTTCGGTTTCAACTTAGGGACCGAACCAGCCTGCCCTAAGGATAGAATAAGTTCTAGGATCTCATCCATTATTTAACCCATTGTTGAACTCTATATCGAAGTCGAAATTGTTACTTGAACTGCATCCTGTATTGATTCCTTTGTGCGTTCTTACAGTTTATCTTTTGGTTGCAGAGAAATGGATCCCAGGAACGGAGATAAGATTCTATTGGATACGCCACACGACGCTGTGGTTACTTATGGATACGGAGTGACTCCAGGGAGTGGAGGACCAGCATCGCAGAGCGATCAAACCGGTCAGCCTAATCCAAGGTTCCGGAGAGATGACATTCCACCTCCACCACAGTTTACTTCCCAGATGCCAGCTTTCCCGCCAGGACAAGCCCTGGATGGGCAACAGATGTTCCAGATGATGTATGCTATGATGCAAGCACAGCAACAGATTCAGCAAGAAGCTCAACGTCAGGAGGCCGAGAATCTGAGAACCAGCCTGGTATCCGCATTAGAGCAGGCAAATCCACCAGCGAGGTGATCGACGACTGGATCTATCACCGACTTCCGTCAGCTCAAGCCTCGTACATTTTCTGGTAAAGAGGGGCCAACAGAAGTTCATAAATGGCTCACAAACATTCAGCATCAGTTGGAAGCCGCTGAACTTCCTAGAGAGAAGTGGATGACTGCAGTCAGAATGCAGTTAACTGAGAATGCACATCACTGGTGGTTAGCAGAGGAGAGGAGGCTCGGACAGGATCGAGTCACATGGGAAGAGTTCTCCAGACTCTTCCAAGAGATGTACATTCCAGCAGTTTCATGATCAGAGCTCAGAGACAAGTTCAACCGCCTCATCCAAGGCAGTATGACAGTGGAAGAATACAACGCGGAGTTCATTCGCCTTAGTCGCTTTGCCCCAACCTTGATTTTGACCGAGGAAGAGAAAGCTGAGAAGTTCTTTGATGGGCTGAAGTTCGAGCTGCAGAGATTGATTGGCTCAGTCGCACCTACATCTTATACCGACGTTCTCGCAGCAGCACGACGCATGGAGCGCGTCACTAGAAGAGAGTCGAACCTGAAGAGGCCTATCAACTCAGCACCAACCAGGACAGCACATGGGGACTCAGCAAAACGGACCCAGAGGAGCATGCCAGAGAGGACAGCACACAGGGCCATATCTCTCCCTACTTGTCACCACTGCGGCAAGATAGGTGACATTAAGAGGGAATGCCGACGCAAGTTGGGACTCTGCCTAGCTTGCGGGTCCAACCAGCATCAGACCAGAGAGTGCACCGAGCGCAGAGAGGGAGCACCGAGATTAGCTTTGCCTGCACCACGACCAGCTTACCCAGCAGTAGGAGCACAGCAAACAGGAGTTGGTGGAGTCAGACCACCAGCCCCAGGAGGGAACCAGCAGAGACCACCCCTGGCACCACAGGCAGCTCTATTTCAGCAGGCTCAGCAGTAGAGAGGCCAAGCTCAGGGACGAGGCCAGGCATTCACTTTAGCTGTCGAGGAGGAGGCTACAGCAGGCGAGGTCATTGCAGGTACTATTTTAGTAGCTTCATTACCAGCTGTAGCATTATTTGATTCTGGAGCATCGCATTTATTTATAGCAGCTAGCTTTGTAACCACACATAGAGTAGCTACCGCACCCCTTTCGAAGATGAAGAAAATTCTTACGGGAGGCAGAATTATTCCGGTTAGTGACGTCTGTAGATCATGTTCTGTAGTAGTTTACGGCCGAGAAATGCGAGCTCAATTTCTGATATTTTCTATGACGGACTATGATGTCGTACTTGGTATGGACTGGTTAAGTCAGTACCATGCGACCCTTGATTGCCGAATTGGGCGGGTTATATTTAGACCGCCTGGACATCTAGAATTTGAGTTTCTTCGAGGAGCAGTAGAGCAGAGAGTTCAGCCTACTCTTAGGGTACTAACTGTAGAAGGGGAGACAGGTTATCCAAGAGTCATATCTGAATTTGTGGATGTATTCCCCGATGATATTCCAGGCTTACCGCCTGACCGGAAAATAGAATTCACAATAGACTTAACTCCAGGAGCAGAGCCTATCACTTCATCAGTTTATCGACTGGCACCTAAGGAGTTAGTAGAGTTGAAAGCGCAGGTTGATGACCTTCTGGATAAGGGTTTCATTCGGCCCAGTGTTTCACCTTGGGGAGCACCCATATTATTTGTGCCAAAGAAGGATGGAACAGTACGGTTGTGCATTGATTACAGGGCACTGAATGCTGTGATGATCAAGAACAGGTATCCCTTACCACGTATTGATGATCTATTTGATCAATTGAGTGGTGCAAGGGTATTCTCGAAGATTGACTTAAGATCCGGCTATCATCAGATCAAAGTAAGGAAGGAAGATATCCCGAAGACCGCATTCAGAACCAAGTATGGACATTATGAGTTCTTGGTGATGCCGTTTGGTTTAACCAACGCGTCGGCAGTGTTTATGAGCTTAATGAACAGAGTCTTTCATCAGTTCTTGGATAAATTCATGGTGGTATTCATTGATGACATTCTCATATATTCCAAGAGCCCTGAAGAGCACGAGGAGCATCTCAGAATCGTGCTGGAGACGTTGAGACAGGAGAAGTTATATGCCAAACTCAGTAAGTGTGAGTTCTGTATGGACAAAGTACCTTTCTTGGGACACATCATCTCAGGAGAAGGACTCTCAGTGGATCCAGAGAAAGTTGCGGCAATAGAGACTTGGCCTATACCCACATCAGTTGCAGAGGTGAGAAGTTTTCTCGGACTCGCAGGATATTACCGAAGGTTTGTAAAAAATTTCTCGAGGATTGCAGAACCAATGACGAAGCTGACACGCAAGGACCAGGAGTTTATATGGACAGAAGACTGCCAGAAGGCCTTCGAAGAACTGAAGAGAAGATTGACAACAGCACCTGTCTTGACTCTTCCATCAGGGTCAGGAGGTTTTGTTGTGTACAGTGATGCATCAGGCAGTGGACTAGGATGTGTTTTGATGCAACATGGCAAAGTCATTGCTTATGCGTCGAGACAGTTGAAAGTCCACGAGAAGAACTACCCAACACATGATCTGGAACTAGCAGCAGTTATATTTGCATTAAAGATTTGGAGGCACTACCTTTATGGGGAGAAAGTAGACATCTTTACAGATCACAAAAGTCTGAAATATGTATATACTCAGAAAGAGCTTAACATGAGGCAGAGACGCTGGCTTGAATTGATGGTAGATTTTGACATCGATCTGCAGTATCATCCGGGAAAGGCGAATGTCGTTGCAGATGCGCTCAGCAGAAAGCCTACGGCTTATTTCCTGACGATGCAGCCTGAGTTATTGAAGGATCTACAGGAGCATTAGATAGATGTTGTCTTACCAGGACAGAATGGCTTGATAGCTAATCTCGAGATTCAGTCATCACTCGTGGAGAAGATTAAAGAGGCATTGCCCACCGATGCTAGATTTCGAAGACTCAAAGAGAGGATAGAAGCGGGCATGCAGACAGGACTTCGCATTCACGAAGACGGGACATTGAGATTCGGAAATCGCCTGTATGTTCCAAATGGAGAATTGAGACAGGAGTTAATGGCGGAAGAATATAGCTCTATGTACTCTGTTCACCCAGGAGGAACCAAGATGTACCGAGACTTGAGACAGTATTACTGGTGGCACGGAATAAAAAGAGAGATTGTAAGATTTGTGGCCAAATGCTTAGTCTGCCAACAAGTAAAGGCCGAACATCAGAGGACTGCGGGTATGTTACAGCCACTTCCTATACCGGAATGGAAGTGGGAGCACATCACGATGGATTTTGTCACAGGATTTCCGAGGAGCCCCAGCGGAAAAGACGCAGTATGGGTGATAGTGGATAGACTCACTAAATCGGCACACTTCTTGCCATTTAGAGTGGGACAGTCCACAGAGGTACTAGCCGACATGTACATGCGACAAATCGTCAAATTACATGGAGTGCCGATCAGCATTGTATCGGATCGAGATTCGAGATTTACCTCTCATTTCTGGAGAAGCATGCAAGAAAGTCTGGGCACCAGACTCAAATTCAGCACGGCATACCACTCGCAGACAGATGGCCAATGAGAACGCACCATTCAGATATTGGAGGACATGTTGAGATCATGTATGCTAGACTTTAGAGGATCTTGGGAAGATCATATGCACTTAGTGGAGTTCTCCTACAACAACAGTTATCAGGCCAGCATCCAGATGGCATCATTTGAAGCTTTATACGGAAGGAAGTGCAGATCGCCTATATGTTAGAGTGACGTTGGTGAACGTCAAATACTGGGTCCAGAATTGGTAACGCAGACAGTGGAAAAGGTAAAGCAGATTCAGAATCATCTACGAGCAGCTCAGGACTGACAGAAGCATTGGGCGGATACGCACAGGCGTCCCCTAGAGTTCAAAGAAGGTGATCACGTATTCTTGAGGATTTTGCCCACTCGTGGTACTATCAGATTTGGGAGCAGAGGCAAGCTGAGCCCAAGGTATATTGGGCCATTTGATATTCTAGAGCGCGTTAGTGAGGTGGCTTATCGTCTTGCATTACCACCATCCTTAGAGGAAGTGCATGACGTATTCCACGTCTCACAGTTATGAAGGTACGTGACCGACCCGAGTCACATAGTCGATCATTCAGAGATTGCAGTAGGCCCCAGCTTGAGATATGAGGAACAACCAGTTGGCATTCTCGACGTCAGTGAGAAGACATTACGGGGACAGACAATCAGACTGGTTCGTGTAGCATGGAAACATCAATCCCCTAGCGAATCGACTTGGGAACGAGAAGATAGTATACACCAGCGATACCCCCACTTGTTCGAGGAGGCAGTTGTAAACATAAGCAACCTTGTATTTCCATAACTTTTTCTTTATAACTTACTCTTTGATTGCGAGGACGCAGTCCTTTTAAGGAGGAAAGATTGTAAATACCCTGAATTTTGAGTATAAAATTTTTAAACAAGTTATTACGAATTTAGAGTATTTTCTGGAACCAAAAGCGAAGAGGATTGAGATTAAAGAATTTTCAGTGTGGCCAAAGGGTGTTAAATTATTCTGGAAATAATATAATATGATGCACAATAGAAAACCGGACCTATGATAATTTTCGGTGAATTATTTGGACTCCGTAGCGACGTTTTACGCCTTTGAGACTATTGATTTCTAAAACCGAACCAAACCAAGCTCAAACCAATCCAGTTTAAACCCACCAAAGTGGGTCAGACCCGAACCGCTGTAGAATCGGACCCGCTGCAAACCCTAGGCTGCCGTGAACACTGTAGCGCCTATAAAGCTTCGACGTTCGTGCCAGGGAGGCCGCCACCTCGAGATCACAGCCGCTTTTCCTCACTAGGAGCCGACTTCCCCCATCCTTCGAACGCCGCTCGGTCAAGACCCAGGTCGCCGCCACTCAGCCCAGACGTCGATCACCCAGTCGGCGCCGACTTCCCCTCAAGACCCTGGCGCCGCTGCCGCCAGGCCGAAGGTGATCTCGAGTCGACACAGCCGTCCCCTGTGTCCGACTTCGCAGAGATTATCCGTCGGGTTCCTCCCAAACCGAACATCGCCGACCCCAACCCCGCCGTGCCGACGACGCCTTCCTCCCCGACCCGACAACGCCGCATCAGCCGACCAAGGCCGTCGCCCCTCTGGTCGACCCTGCCTCGGAGTTGACCCAGCCCCGTCGCGGTCACGACCGAAAAACCGAGTCTGGACGCCTGGACTCAGCAACCTGATCGCAGGACACGAAATTGACGTTTGGACACGTGGGAAACAGAATTCACGGAGCCCTGTTCAGGTACCGATTTCTCTCACCTCGCAGCACCATTTTTAATTATGTCAGTTGCTATGTGTAGACTGTATAACCCTCTCGGTGCCCGTGTAACTCGCTCGGTGCATCGCGTCCTGTAGTGATCGTACACCGCGATCCAAAACAGGAAAAAAACAACGACCTGTTTCACCCCGGAACTGAGTACGCCCCGCCAATCAGGACGACTTGGTCGCACGCGGTCTTTACCGAACTGTGCGCGACGTTGATACGGTCGTGTGGAATTTTGCGGAAGTCGATTCGGAGGTGCGTGCACTCCGGAATTAACGCGTATCCGCCGACGACACCCCGTATCCGTCCTTTCTGGAACACGCTGTAACTTCGTGTACACACGTAGGATCGAGATAAAACTTGTGCCATCGGACTCGTAGCAATACGCTGGTCCTGTTTGCCAAGTTTGGTCTGATTCGGAGAATGTTGATAAAATCGCGTATCGTGGGCCCCACCGGCTCCACTTGACGGGCAATTTTGTGAACGGCTCATCGGAATCCAATTCTGAAAGTTCTGTTGGGTTCGTATCATCGTTCCTGACTTGTAGACACTGAGTTTGCAGAATTTGGAGACCTTTGACCCTGACACGCTTTTCGGTGCAAAGTGGCCCACGTGTGGACCCCGCTTTGGCCCGAAAATGACCATTTTGCCCCTGTGTCCAAATTGGACGTAATGACAGGCAATTCTAGCAGTTTGATCCCTTCTGAGACTGTTGGTGATATTTATTACAGCTTTTGGAGTAGCACCTACCGGATCCACTGATACAGGGACAGTTGTTGACATTCAAACATCAGGCAAGTGTACCTTGCCAACTCTGCAGTATTGTTACATATTTTTCTTGCTTTATTATACTGCTATGCATGCTTAACCTAGGACCGTGTGACATACTTAGCGTCCGATTATCATTTGGGTGCCGACATCGTACGCGGTGTTGGGTATTGTCATCTAGAGATGGACATACGTGACATTTTATCTTCTCGTACTTGTCTTACCAAGTACACTATGACCCAGGACACTCGACACTGTTCATGGAACAGGATCCTCCCGAGATATTCGTGGTGATTCTGTATAGGTTACAGGACTTATAGAGATACTATATTCTAGATATATTATGACTTGTGCATTAGTTATGACCCCGCTGACATGGACGTGAGACGTTATGTTCATGATTTGTGTGGTTACATTGGGTGGGAAGAGACATACAGACTACAGGCTGATTATATATATATACACCCCTACTATTGTGAGGCCCAAGACTCTGAAGCCCGAGCTTAGCCCATTACTCATTATTACTGCTGCTACCCGGCTCCCCTACACAGAGCTTGTAGTATGCTTCAGCCTGAGTTCTAGTGCTGCTCTCATCTTGCATATCACTTAGCTGGTTATTTTAGTATTCCCTATTGTTCCATCTAATGCTGGAGAGACCCACAGGCTACAGGTTGACTATGTTATGCCGGCTACTCAGTATCCCGCTGAGCTAGACCACCTCTTGACACCACTGCTACAGGCTCCCCTACACAGAGCTTGTAGATGTTCAACCTGAGTACTACTGATATTCTCTCTTGCATTTTATATAGATGTTTACATACTTACCCTGTTTATCTTATTATTTGCTGTACTGTTTATATTCTGGCTTGTATTATTTTCTGTACCTTGCTATGTCCCCTGAGGACCTGGATATGGATTTTGTCCCCAGATTTTGCAGACGTGGTTTATCCCGAGGTATACGGGACCGCAGCAGGGGGAGCCGATCCAGGAGCTGTACCGCCATCTGAGGACGAGGTCTTAGCTGAAGACTTCTCTTGAGCATCCATGCTCATGCTCAGCTTTTATTATTTATTTCAGTCATTATTTTCTGGTCTGCTGAACCATTGTACTAGAGATTTATCGGGTTGTTCCCCGAAGTACTTTGTTTGAGACTAGATGATGATTTACCTTCTTATTTATTCTGTGGATCATATTTAATATCTTGTGTGGATGAGATTAGTTGTACCATGATTGTCGTAGACTTGTTTTACAGCTTAAGTATGCCCTGATGGATCCATTAAATTGGGTTGGTCCATCGGTGCGTACTGCTGGCCATTGCCACGTATCCGGTCCCACGGTATTTTGGGACTGGGGCGTGACATCCGTGCACGCACAAGTTCGATTTGCCCTCCTTCATGATTGTGTGTATGCATGTGTGAATATTAATTAGGATTAGCAATTGCTTCATGATAGTTTAGTTGACGTAAGACCTGCGTTGGTGAACCTAGTAATTCGTATGCGTATGCGTATATGCTTATTATATTAGTTTGATATATATATATATATATATATATATATATATATATATATATATATATATATATATATAAAATCCATAAGAAACTGGTTGCTAGTGCTATGTATGACTGTAATATATATATATATATATGTATGTTATATAGCCATAAGTGTTAATTGTGGGTATTTCGTATATTTCTATATGACTATATGACCTCGAGTATTAGTGAATTGACTGCCTTGTGGACACTAACGTACTGGCTTAGACCTGTGTTGGTGTTACACGGGATTTAGATCTTTACATATGTGTTAGTGAGTTGACTGTCTGGTCATGCACATCATTAAGGACATGACACCCGTGCATTTAGACGCACACTTGACCCTGCTAGTTGACCAGTATCACCCCTAGCGTAGTCTCTGAGTTCAGTGTATTTTGTTTGTGTGTGTGCTAGTGTAACGACTGATACTATATTATTATTATTATTATATTATATATATAGGACTGTTGGATTGTTCAGACGAGACTTCAAAAATAGGATATTGGTATTGCAAGCTCAGGATCACAGGCGAGTATATTCTCTGACAGTTTTTATTATGTTGATCATCTCTATGATTCTAGTTGTATAGCATACTTGATTCTGACACTATAGATACATGAGTTAGCATCATCGATACCTGTCACGAGGAGTCGTGATTGGAATCCATCGTGCTAGCTGGGGACGGGGAAATATTAGTAGATTATGCGATCATAAACCACTCTACATGCATCATAGCTTACCCCACATCTCACGTCGGGTGCAGCCTGACCATTACATGCCTCATAGCCTGTTATATATGATTAGCCTGACTATTGCTCGCATCATAGCTAACCGGATGGTTAGATTGACCTTACATGAATCATAGCTAATCATATATAGCAAGCCTGATCTGTCCCAAGCTGATCACATGATAGACTGATATTTCACACACTTAGCTAGATACTCTACTCATGTATTTCCAGTTCATTATTCTAGCATACACTTGTATTTCTGTTTCCTTGCTAGTTGTACCAATGATGATGATATATTCTCCAGCATTTTCTTATTTCCAGTATTTTATTATCTCCATTATTCTTATTTCCAGTATTTTTATCCATCTTGTATTTTTTTACACTGTATTATAGTTTTTGTCAATATACATGGAACTGCTGTTATTGCTTGTACTTCGCTTCAATCCTAACTGAATATATTTTTCCAAAGGATCTTGAGGACTTATGTCCTACACATTATGGACCAGGGGTAGAGGGAGATTACATACCAGAGAGCTTAGAAGAGTCCCTTCCCGTAGAGGAGACACTACCTGCAGCTATTTAGATAGTTATTTTATGCATCTTTGAGTTTATGTTGAGACTTATATTGAGACTTATGTTGAGTTTATGTTGAGACTATGTCGAGACTACTTACGTTGGACAGCTAAACTTTAGTTTTATCTCTATTTTGAGTTGTTGTGCTTGACCTATGTCAGTACTTCCTATCTTTTACCTCATTATGCCATTTATTTCTCATAGCTATTGTGATTGAGTTTATATTATGAACAATTGAGCAATGCATATTGTTCATTGTCCTCCTTATGGAGTTGATATCATTGACAAGTTGTGAGCTATGTTTAGTATTATTGAGACCTAGACAGCGTTCTACTGCCGATGTTGCATCGTAGGCTGGATGAACCCACGGCTCATGTCCAAATTCTGAGTGCGGGTCGTGACACATTCTTCTTGAAGTTTATGAATTCATAATTTATAGAAATAGACCCGGAGCAACCCTCTTTTGAATTTGCTGGGTTCGCCGACCCCCTTTGGTTGAACATTCAACACCAGTAAATTAACATACATTTAATATGAATAATATAGTAAAATTTGAAGAAAATGAAATATTAAGATTATAAACTGAGTCAGGACAAAATTTCGTCATAAAGAATACAACAAATATCCACACAACTGAGTCTGAAAGCCTCATCCTAAAGAATACAAGAAATAAATTCTAAAAGCCTTAAAAATAAAGAATATTCATAAATGACCAAATATTATAGGTTTGAAACACAAACAATCAATAAACTATCCTAACTAAGACAACTTCGGATCTGCAGGAGGATGACCACCGGCGCGCATTAGGGATAAGAAAAGATCATACTGATCCCGTAAAATCAAGTAGTGACGTCGATGGAGTCTGTGCCGATGAAGGCGCACCAGGAGGACGTATTTTCTTCAACTCTGCTAGTCGATAGTTGTATAAATCCATGGTAGATAACAGCCTCATACTGCTATAAACTATTGAATCATGCATCTTCGTCAGCCTCTCGCCCATGGATAGCTGTGATGCCTGCAACTCCGTCACACTGCACTCTGTCGACTCTTTAAGATCAGCTGTCATATCCCGGAGCTCCATGATGCTGCACGCAAGCATATCAAATCATGCGATGAGTGTCGCATCGTCCGCCTACGATTGGGACAGGGGCTGCTTCTCCATCCTTCGCAGCAACTCGTCACGGAGAGACACAATCTGACGGTCAACGATCTCCTGGACTCGGGCCGACGACTGCGAGGGTTGTGGGGAATACGCACTTGCCGTAGAGGCCCTAAATTACTATGTCACAACAAGGGTGCCATAGGATCCCGTACCGTAGTACGTACCCCTCTGGAGACCACCAGCGGCGGTCACCTACAGCTCGTCCGCTGACGGAGCTGGAGAGGGCTGCGAGAAAGTACCAGCCTCTCCCGTTGTAGGTGCACTAGCAGTCGCCCGCTCACGCAGCCTAAGATACTCGGCCTAGAAAAGTTTGGATACTCGATAATTGCCTAAGTTATATTAAAATTAACACAAAGTAAAGTAATACTTACATAGGTCCGCGAGCCCCTCTCATCAATGAGATTCCCGCCCTTTCTTTGGGTGACCAGGAAAACAGTCAACATGTTTGCATCCTCACCCCTCTGTACCTGTTAAAAATATATTATTTAGTACTAAAATTAAATATTTTATCCTACTACCATTTTATCGTACTTGCATTAAAATAATATATCTGAAATAAAAAATATACCAAACACGAAAATATTTCGTCATCGAAATTGAGCCACCACACCACTTTGCTGCCTTCTGCCTAGCCGCATTGGCCTTCTCAGACCTTTCCTTGTACCTCAGTTCGTCGAATCTAGCCCTCATCGCAGTCCACTACTCAGGCGTGATCCAACCTTGGATTGGTTTTCCTATGCGATCATAAGCCTTCTCGTCATCCAGAGCATCATGGATCAGCTTGGCGGTAACGGCAGGAAACATTTGCTCGATCAACTTGGCCTGGTGCGGTGGATAAAAATATATTTGCTACAATTAGTAATTTAGTAAGTTATATGATATGCATAAATTAGATGATTGATATAATATACCTTTACCTTGAAGTGCGCAAACCAGAATGCCTTCCTCTCCTCCGGAGTATCAGAGTAGTTTATCCAAGGGCCACTATAGTTGTACCTCAGAAAGTGGCCCAGGCGTCTCTGTACCGACGAGGGACAATAGCTATACAGAGATAATTATTTTTATTAAAAAAGTTAATATATGATGAATAAAGAAATACACAATATATATGATGCAAAACCATCTAATTGACTTACTTTGTACCGTCGGCCCAAATCTCCATCCTCGTCTCATCCGGAGGTGCACATGGAGGATCTAGCTAATGCTGGGACGACGTCGGCTCAACCTCTGCCATATACTCATCTGTCTCTATGGTTCTGTCAGCAGAAGGAACGATGGACGAGGGAGTACTATCAGGCCTGGAACTACTCGTCCCATGAGTGCAGCCACATAATGTTGTCGCAGTCGGAGATGTGACTAGTCGATATACTGGAGTACTAGGCACCGAGGATCCAAAACCAATAGTAGGTAGTACCGGAGGAGCACTCCGTCTACCTCGGGACCTGCCGAATGCTTTGTGTCATCCTGTCATACCTGATAACAACATCTGATGAATAAATAAATACACAAATATATAGTACATTCTACAATCAAAATATTATGCATATCTCACAGCATTAATTGAATTGTACAGTAAATAACTAGTGGTGTCACAAGTCTAAATAGATAGTACGTTATGAACTCAAAATATAATATATATCTTTATGAAAATAGTACATTCTACAGTCAAAATATAGTACATATGTTTGGGCAAAATATTTTATTTTCAATCATCTTCAAAAAATTTATCTTGTTCGCGTTCCTCTTCCTCCTCATCTTCACTTTCATCTACTTTATCTTCGTCTTCGTCTTCCTCTTCAAATAATTCTACCTCTTCTATATTATTAGTCGTGTAATGAGTAACTTCCGTTGAGTCCACATCTACAATATTTGTTATAAGATGTAGCTCGTCCTCCTGATAAGCTATTTTATCAACGTCAAAGGTATTTCTAGCTTTAGTCTTGCATACTGCCCACTAATCCGACCTCGCTGTCCCTCATCTAGGATAAGTTGTGAAGTACATGAGCTGAGCCTGACTTGATAGGATAAATGGTTCATAGCCTTGATATCTACGCTTGTAGTTTATATCCACAAGATCATGCTTGTCAATTTTCCAACCTTGATCTTGAATTAGATCAAACCATTCACACTTGAATAGCATGATCTTAGGAGGTTCTATGCCATAATTATATGTTAACTCCACAATCTCTCGTAAGATGCCAAAGAAATTATTGCCTGGATCAACGTCTTTGTAGTTCAAAGATTTGATACACAAACAACTATTTTTCGTGAAATCAAGATCCAAAAAGCTATCTCTGATCGGAGCATTTGTTGACTTGAACCTAAACCCATTCACACAGTAACTTGGCCATATTTTGACGATAGTAATTGGTCCCTTGGCTAGCGTTCTAATAGATTCAGTTTCGGGTGTTATTAGATGATCGACCTAAATACCAAAGTAGCAATAGTAAGTTATTTATTGTGCAAGTGCATACAGAAAAAGTAATTACCAAGCTTCTTACATATGCGCTCAACCAAGAAGAAAAATGGCGTCTCATTTCTTGTTCTACTTCTTCGTCTGTTATGTAGGGTCTAACCAACCTCAGCTCATCATTATATGTGCTGAAAAATAATGAAGCAACCATTGATTAGTAGCATAATAGTAGCTTATACTATTACATTGAGATAACATAAACGTGGACGTATTAATTACTTACCCCTCTAGCTTCTCCACTTTATCCTCGTCGCAATTGAGTAATATATACAACTGAGCAGCCCTTAGCTCATCGTCATTCAAATATCTTTTTTTTATTTTCCTCGAAGGATTTTTGGACACATTAAATACTTTTAGTATTACATCATTAGATTTCTGATATCTGTCGTCATTTCTCGGAGCTCTCGTTCTATTACTAGCAACATGAGGTTTGAAATACGTCGAGCAAAAGTTTGTAATCTCCTCGAGAACATAAGCTTCACAAATAGAGCCCTCAACCCATGCCTTATTTTTTACCTTTCTCTTTAGGTGATTCAGATACCGCTCGAAGGGGTACATCCACCGATAATTAAAAGGACCGCCAATATGTGCCTCATAGGAAAGATGAATTGGCAAATGCACCATAGAGTCAAAGAATCCAGAAGAAAATACCTTCTCGAGCTTGCACAGTATTATCGCAATGTCCTTCTCTTGCTTTTCTAGACGATCGACGAGCAACTTAGTAGAACAAAGATCTCTGAAGAATATGCTGAGCTCTGTCAATGGATCCCAAACGACCTACGGTAAGAATTCTTGAAATACAATCGAAATTAACCACTCTATGAATATGTGACAATCGTGGCTCTTCATCCCCGCCAGTTTGTTCTTCTTGAGGTCGACGCATTTTCTCAAGTTTGACACGTACCCGTCTAAAAATTTTAGACCCTGAATCCACCTACAAAGTCTTCTTTTATCCTCCTTCTCCAGTAAGAAAATTGACTTAGGCTGCTTTAACTTTTCATTCCCCTCCTCTATCAAATGCAACGCAGGACGTCTACATATTTCTTCTAAGTCCAACCTGGCCTTCGGATTGTCTTTCGTCTTCCCATTTACCTCCATTATAGTATTAATTATGTTATCAAATACATTCTTCTCGATATACATGACATCAAGATTATGTCTGATAAGATTGGTGCTCCAATATGGTAGATCCCATAATATACTCCTCTTCGTCAAGTTATAGATGCGACCAAATCTGTCATACTTGTACCCCTTAGCAGGCTCTTCGATAGCACTTGTTAAATCTTTTACATCTTTCTATATCGTGTATCCGGGCCATCTTCGCAGTGGATTGGCCTTCTCCATAGCGCCCTCACAAAAAGTATTCATGTTCCTCCGGTACGGATGATCCTTCGGCAGAAATTATCGATGACAATCGAAGAAGCACAGTTTGCCTCCATATTTCAAACGGAAAGCCTTATAGCGGTCCATACAATAAAGACATCAGAGACAACCATAATTGCTCCATCCCAATAATATTTCATAGGCCAGAAAGTCGTTGATGGTCCACATAAGTATTGCCCTCATCTAAAAATTTTGCTTTCTAGAAACATCGTACGTGTTGGCACCTACTTCCCATATCTGATTCAACTCATCTATCAAAGGATGTAAATATACATTGATATTCCTCTTCCAATTGTTCGAACCCAGGATAATAACGGTTAGGAACATATACGGAGTCTTCATGCACATCCAAGGTAGTAGATTGTATGGAGTGACGATCACAGGCCAACACGAATACTGGGAGCCCAAAAGTCCGAATGGGGTAAAACCGTCGGAGGAGAGCCCCAATATGACATTACGCGAATCCAAAGCAAAATCTGTATACTCTCGATCAAAGTGCTTCCTTGCTTCTACATCGGATGGATGATCCAATACTCCTTCGATCTATTTTCACCTGTGCCAACTCATGTTTTATGCAGTCTCCTTTACTATAAACAACCTCTGCAATCGTGGCGTCAAAGGCAAGTAGTGCATCAAATTGGTAGGCTTCTTTGTACCGACAGACTTTTCTCTTCCAATGGCCTTGTAGCGATCTACACCACAAAATCTGAACGTATCTTCATCCTTGTCATCTTTGTAGTACAACATGAACTCGTTGTAACATGCATCGATTTTTTTGTATCACATCCAGAGCAATCTTACCATCCTCTTAGATCGGTAGAAGTCGTTAGGCAACTTTGCACCCTCTGGAAAGATCTCTATAATCAAATCCATCAGTCGGTTATAGCATTCTTGTGATATGTTAAAATCGGACTTGATGCTCAACAATCTTGTAACCACCTCCAACGGTGAATGATCCTCACAACCAGGATATAATGGAGTCCTTGCATTCTCCAACAACTCTACGAACTTTATAGCATAGGCATTCGGTGCCTTCTCAGCTGCATCATGATTGTCCTAATCGAAACTAGGCCCCGTCGCATCAAAAACCATGTTCACCCACCCATCGTCATAAGCAATGTGGTCGTGGACATCCATATACGGCTCCAGATAGGGCTCTGACTCTGATGCTAAAGACACAAGTTCTCCGTGCGCGGTCCACGATAGTAATTCGGCGTGAAACCCTTTGAGTACAAATGATATGTGACTTTCACTTCTGGATGATATTCCAAGTTGTGATATCTCACACAGACACTTAATTTTGGTACCGTCCATGTACTAAGGGAACGCCTTGACGTACTGCAGGAACTTCTGTACACCCTCAATGAATTCATCCCGTACACCACACATGTCATCAGGATGACAGTTGTACATCCATGAACGATTACATAGATAGTAATTTATATCCATTTCTAGATACTTTTGCAAAAATAAATAGACATCGTTCAAGTATATACTCATCGTTAAATATTGTACATGCACTGATACTCCTGGTCCTTGCATATATATATAGGAATACCCAATTATATTATACACCTACTCGTCTACACACACATAAGAATACTCAGGAATATAGTACATGCACTAATACATGTAGTCCTAGTGCTGATTCTTCTTCGTTCAACTCTATATCCTGGATACCTATATTGCAGTGTATTAGTTAGTGTCAACTTAGCAGATTTGGTTTAGGGTTAGGGTTAGGGTTACGGTTTGTGCACTGCTTTAAGTATTAGTCATATGGTTATAGGGGAGTTCCTGTCCATAGGAGTATATGTCATATTGACAATAGATTTGGGGAACAACACAATGAGTAGTGAGATGGGGAGAGGCTATTGTACACACAATCTACACAAACCCGACAGTACACATTTGATGTGCATATGAGTGTTGTAACAGACTTTACAGGGTCTGTGCACACCACCATACAAAGCAGGGTGCGACATTAGGCAGCAGCAATTTAAAGTTGCATTTTAAACTTGAGTATCACAACAGGCATTAGAAGATTGGGGGAATCTATGCGTATCTTATGTGTATTAACTATAGTTGTGTGTAGGTGAGGAATGGATATAGGTATAAGTTGTGAGTAAGATTCATTCGAGTTGATCACAGTACAACTAAGGGTTTTATGTCAGTCTAGAGAAATAGAGGGTTAGGTTTAGGGTTAGGGTTTACACCCTCTATGACAGTGTCTGTGTCGTGTATGTGTCAGTGTATATGTGTCGTGTCTGTGTCAATATCATATCATGTCTGCATCTGTGAGAGAGAGAGAGAGATCAGGTTAGAGTTAGGGTTAGGGTTTACACCCTCTGTGATAGTCTGTATCATGTTTGTTTCAGTGTGTGTCATGTTTGTGTCAGTATCATGTTATGTCTGCATCTGTGAGAGAGAGAGAGATCGGGTTAGGGTTAGGGTTTAAACCCTCTGTGATAGTCTGTGTTATGTCTGTGTCAGTGTGTATGTCGTGTTTGTGTTAGTGTCATATCGTGTGCATCTGTGAGAGAGAGAGAGAGAGAGAGAGAGAGAAAGAGAGGGTTAGGGTTAGGGTTTACACCCTTTGTGATAGTTTGTATTTTGTCTATGTCAGTGTGTCTGTCGTGTCTGTGTCTGTGTCATGTCGTGTGCATCTAAGAGGGAGAGAGAGAGAGAGAGAGAGAGAGATCAGGTTAGCATTAGGGTTTACACCCTCTCTCACAGTCTGTATCGTATCTGTGTCAGTGTATGTGCATCATGTCTGTGTCAGTATCATGTGCATCTGAGAGAGAGAGAGAGAGAGAGAGAGAGTTAGGGTTTACCTAGAGGAGGAGGAGAATGAGGAGGAGGGGGACGCCGGAGTAGGTGGCTGTGGAGGACGCCGGAGGGTGCAGTTCGCCGAAGAGGGGCGGGGAAGAGGAGTTTTTGAAAAATTGGGGAAAGTCTTCGACAGAAGGGGGGAATCGAAATCTATACTAAAATTTTAGCGATGTATAGCGACGCAAACTTATGATGTCACAAATAAAGTTAGGGTGCGGCGTTATAGACGTTGCTAATAACATCGCTAAAAATTAAAAAAACAAACGTCGCTAAATACGTCGCTAAACGTCACTAAATTAAAAAACTCAGCGACGATTAGCGACCTTAAAGAAGCTTATAGCGACTATTCTTTAAAAAACTTAATTACTGTCGCTAAACGTCGTAATATGTCGCCAACAGCGACGTATAGCGATGTTTATTTTTAGAGTCGCTGAAATCTTTATATTAACGACGTTTTATTATAACGTTACTAAAAAATGTCGCTATTTCATCATATTTTGGTTGTGAGGAGAACACGTAGGGTAGCAATCAAAAACTTTTTCCAAGGCAATGAGAGATGAGTAACTCAAGAGTAAAGGAGTCTGATTAGAACGAGGATCAACTACAGCTTATGAAAACTTGGGTACCACTTACATATTACTGCTCTGGACTAACAAGTTTATGCTAACATAATACTAGGTATAGGCTAGGGAATGGAACTAACAGGCACATGCTAAAGTATTAATAGAAATATTCATTACTATAGTTGGCTATGTTAATAATAAATCTTACCCATATTTGCTTCTCTTTGAGTCCGTGCCTCCTCCACTGTCATCGCAAAAGCCTATCTTTGTTCCTGTGGTGGTGCCCTCTGTTGTTGCTGGGCCTGCTGGAAGAGTGCTGCCTATGGTGCTAAGGGTGTCCTTAGATGATATCCTCCCGGTGTTGGTTGTCTGAATCCTCCATCTTTTGTCTATGGTACTCCTGGTATAGGATAAGCTGGTCGATGTGGCTGTTGGACTGGCTCCGTTGCTGGTAAAGCGGGTCAATGAACCATTAGTGTTCCTTCTAACACTCAGGAAAATCCCTGGCTGAATGCTGACTGGATCCGTAAGCTAAACATAATCCCAATTTGCGTCTGCACTCCCTATCAATATGGCCTACCTAGCCACAATAGTGACAAGTAGGAAGGGATGGGGCTCATAATGCTGCTCTCTGTGGTTGATTCATCTGGGGTCGCTTTGCTGGCTCCTCGTGTGGTGCTCGGTCTGGTGCTAGTGAATATGGACGCTTCTGGATGAACTCTCTTCTGTTAACATATTCCATACGTCGAGCTGATGCAAGGACATTCGTATAAGAAGTAGGTACAAGAAGTTGAATAGGAGGAAGAGGGCAGTCTCTCCTTACGCTTTTGTACAAGATGTTCGCGTAAGTTATAAGGGGGAAGAGAATAGGAGGAAGAGGGCAGACTCTTTCTTTTTACATGAGATACATTAGACCTCCTATGCACTTTTTTAGTTCCCTCCGTGTAAAGTATGGTGCTGACTTGATTGGCGTATGATCCATAATCTCTCGCACCTTTGTTCTTTACAAAGGAGGGGAATTTATTCTGAATGTTCTTCACATGTTCACGCGTACAAACAGCATGTCGTGAGGACGTTGGTACTGTTTGGCACACATTGTGTTGCGCGGGAAGTGTTGGTGCAGTTTGTTTATGTGCATTTATTTTTGTATGTAGGTCTTGGCTTGGTGCACCAATAGCAGGTTCATAACGAGTGGCGCATAACTTCCCTTCAATTGGGCACATAATTATGATATTATGAGGGTAATTTTCCCTGACTAAATTTTCATTAGCGCTTGTAGAGAGATTGGTTTGGAAAGCCGTGTCCATGACTTGCTTGCCCCGTATACGACCACCAATATGTGTAAGCTCAGAAGCTTAGGTGTGGATAACCCTTTGCTTGATATTGCGCAATTTACGGGATTTGTATCCCTTGTTTAGCGCAAGGGATTCAGAAGCCTAGGTGTTGATCACCCTTTGCTTGATATTGTGCGAGTTGTGCGAATTGTATCCCTTGTTTAATGTATTGGAATTATCTACCAAATTATGGATCTGAACTTGGTTAATATAATTTACAAGGGAGTTCTCGTCAATCAGAATACTTTTTCCCTTATTGGCAGCAACTTCGGAATGTGCATGACGAGGCTTGGGCACCCACACTTTGTAAAAAATTTTTGACTTGAGTGCGGATGATGGGTTAGCACTAACCCTAGAATGGAGTATTTCTTCGTATGCTTGTTGGTCAAACATCATGATCAAGGTCTTCTGCATCGAGCCGACCGACGCAGCGTCAAGTTGTGATATTACCTTCTCGTCAGAGGAGAAAGTCGTCCCCATCAGAGTCTCCATCTTGTTTGCAAAGAAAAGTTTATACAAAACTTTTGTGTTACAAACTATTTGAAAATAAAGAAAAGTACTAAAAGATCCTAAACAGGAATAAGTACAGTTGATTCTGGTAAAGTATAGCTATAGAGATCTGATCTACAGACGATCACTTTACTCCTTGGACCACTTGACAATGAAGAAATACAGGGAATGTTGTGAACAACTTGGAGAATTGAACAATAATAAAGTTTGGCAACAACGACACGAGAAGCTTATATTTTACTCCTTCTGTTCTTGTATCCCTCTCTGTATATGTCTCCTGTTCCTTCTTTTTTAAATGGATGTACCGATCATGTATTTATAGAGTTTAGGAGCGGTTATGAGACTGTGTGCGCACTTTGGACAATTTGTATTGTTTTACCATTGTGCGCGCACTTTTGGTGGACTAACACCCCACGTTCTGAATAAGTGGGTGCACAACTCCCTACCTGCTTGACACGTAGCTTCTTATACGAGGAAAACATATGTCGTGGATGTCACCCTCACATTTCATTTAAGGGTAGTTTGGTAATTGACATGGGTATTTTAATTTTAGGATGTATTGTATTTAAATATTGTGCATGTGTGATTAAATAATTATTGTATTATTATTGATTGTTAGTTGTAGATTTATTTTAGACTTGTGTAGTGGACCTAACCTATTTAATTAGATGCATAAACCCAATATTTTAGTCTAGTTTAGATTAAGCCCATAAATTAGGCCCATGGTTAGGAGGATAGATTAATTAGTGAAACCATTAGACTAGAACCTTTCCTCCTTAATTATTTTTTTCATGAGAGGACCCAAAGGATATTTTTGACATTTCATATTGCTTGGGAGAGGGGTTTATGACCAGCCATTAGAGGAGGAGAGAGAGTGTCTCTCATTTTTTTATTCCAAATAGATCTAGATTTTTTTCTTTCCAAATTCCTTCATTCCCTCACCATTCATCCACCAATTTCTTCATAAATTATTTCTCTATTCTTCATTGGAGCCTTCTATATCAAGGATCTACAAAAAAAAAGCAAGGAGCAACAAGGAGGAGGCCAAGATCTACAAGGAGATGAGCTACTATCCATTTAGGGACTTTTCATTGGGAATCCATCTCCCAATAGGCCATTTCAGTTTTCCCTTCTTTTAGTAGACTCTAAATCTGAGATTTAACCATGAGAAACTAACCCACAAATATAGGCTACCCATAGGAATTGGTTTTAGGTTCATAGGAGACCTACGGTGGAAGTTATGTGCATTTTGGTGCCAATTTTAGGAGAATTCCGAGATTGGCACATGTGGTGTTTGTCAATTGGTCTAATAGATCAAATTAATATATGATTGCTTGTTTGTGATAAGTGTCATATCCATAATTGGGTACGTGTAGGCCGTATCTCGTCAATTTGATGAAACAGGTTGATTTTGGGGATTTTCCTCCGACACGAAGACTTGTGCATATCACATTGTGACACGGACACATAGATGATCTAATTACTATACTTATTGCTCATATTTAGTGTATTAGACTTGCTCGTTTCCTCTGGGAAGCGTTTGGTTGTGTGTTGGAGCCGTATCACAAGCGTATCATAGAGTTAGTGTGATACGGGTGCGGTGCACTCTACGTATTTGGTATTTTGCTCTTAATTCTATTTGTGTATGTGTATTTATATATCTATACGATATTTATGTAATATATGCGTGTATATAGTTATATGTATATCTATATGTATATATATATGTGATTGTATATATATTGTGTATTAAGAGTTTATATGTATATATGCATTGTGTATGTTTTATACATATATGTATGATATGTGATTGTGTATATATATATATATTATAGTGGGTGTATTGGTATATATAAATATTGATATATTAGAGGTATATATGTACACAATATCTATATATACCAATACACCCTCTCTAATATATATATATATATATATATATATATATATATATAGTGTTATTCATAGAGGGATAGATGTGCATATGTATTCGTGTTTGCGGGTTTGTGAGTGAGTGAGTGAGTGAGTGAGAGCATCAGTGCTCAGAAAGCAGAGGAGTTCAGTTAGTGTTAGCAAGATGGGAGGCTCACAGTGCAGCATCACAGAGATGTGCAGTCGGGCAGTGGTAACCTTGGGGAGTTGCAGTGCACTGAAAGAGGTGAAGCTCTTGCACAGTCAACTGAATGCGGTTCAACTAGAGGAGAGGAGCAGCAAACAACAACTCGGGAAGAGCTACTGCAGCACAGTGATGGAGAACTCTACAATACAGGAACTAGAGGGGGATGAAGCTGTCACTACCACATTCTGAAAACAGGGGTATTTTTGAATTTTTACAATATTTACTATTATGTTATTTACCATTAATTAATTGCATAATAATATATTTGATTTAAATAGTTATTATGTGTGATGTGTAAATAATTATAGTATTAGATGCAGTGTTCATTATTTTATTTTAGCTAGCAGACTAGACCTAGAAGCTCAGTAGACGAACCCCTGTCCGAATTATAGAATTCTGGATTTTATTATTTATTTAGAATTTAATATTTGGAGATTTTAATTAATTACTGTATTTTATTTAATATTTTTGCGCATTGCCTTGCTTCGATATTTGGAGCACTATCCAGACTTTTGTCTTCCAACAAATTTCACAATCTTGCTCTAGACATGTCCGCCTTCAATTCTGCTATT
The DNA here is from genome assembly GCA_036927795.1 of Iris macrosiphon. NCBI lineage: Eukaryota > Viridiplantae > Streptophyta > Magnoliopsida > Asparagales > Iridaceae > Iris > Iris macrosiphon. Next base: position 105,921,799 of record JAYESA010000002.1, read on the forward strand.
TTTGCAACTCATAATTTTGCTCCTTGTGCATTGTTTCTGGCCGCACAAAAATCGTCGCGGACGTTTATTTTTAAATTCCTATTTTGTATCGTTGTGCGTTCCAATCGAAAATTGGAGGCCATCTTGACCTATTTTTCGTGCGACCCAAATTAGGGTAATATTCTGTTCTGAGTCTTCTTCAATATTGGTATTGATGACCTGACCTGATTTTGACCCCAAGTACTCCTAATTAATTGTTGAACACAACTTGCATTTAATTCTATTTAAATTGATGATACTATTTTATCTGATTTTAAATCCCAATTTAATTCCAGTGCCCTACAAATTCAGCCCATACCCATCTTACAGTGCCCCTGACCCTACAAAATATCGGACCCCGGATCGCCCGCCCAATTTTCGTCATTTTATGTGTTTGTGCAATTTCCCAAAATTTAAGGGGCTAAGTTGCAATTATTCAATTGTAGGTGCCCACCACCTAATTATTTTAATCAATGAGGGAATCCAATATTTTAATTAAACCCTCATCCTCCATGAATTATTTTTCCTTCATGTTTAATCTGGACCCCTCATTCTAGAGGGTTAATCACAACCCTTCATTCAACAACCCTCTCCCCTATTTAAATGTCACCATCAAACCCTAATCCCTAGACTACCTAGAAAACCCCACCTCACAAGCCTCCAAAATTTCCCAAGCCCCCACATCCTCTCTCCTACGTTGGAAACCCCTTCCCTTCTTCTTCTATTTTCTTCTTCTCTTTTCTTCTTCCTTTCTCCTTCTCTTTCCTTCCTTTTCTTCTTCTTCTTTTTGGATTTGAATTTGAAATTCAAATCATAGGGGGAACACTGTTCCTGTGCACAGTGGCTCTTCCCTGACCCGACTTCACGACTCCGGCGGGCGGCCCTCTCCCCGGCCAAGCCCGCTGCAACCCGGCGGCCAACTCCCCGGTCCGGCGGCCGGCCATCTGTCCGCTGCTGCTCGTCGATTGTCCCCGGCGGCGCGGCGAGAGCTCCTCCCTCCATTCACCATCCACCACCTCTATCCGACATTCCCGAGCCCCTTCACTGCCGACCCCAACCCCCTTGATCCCATCTCCCCCACCGCCTCTACTCTTCCTCCCCTCCATCATCCAATCCTCACCACCACCCCCATCCATCCATCCGTCCATTCCCTCACTGCTCCAGGCCTCCCTCGGTGCACCCAGTCCGACCCCCGGCAGACTCCTCCCTCCGGCGCCCGAGTCCTCGACCCGGCGGCCAGGCCGACCACCATCCGCCAGCCTCCGCTGCTCGGTGCAGTCCCCGGCGGCCCTCAGTACTCCGGCGACTCCGGCCGGCGCTGCATCGACGGTCCGGCGAGCCCCTGCAAACCACTGTGAGTCTTCTTCCTCCCCCTTCTTTCTTTATATATATATATATATATATATATATATATATGTACATACATGTATACTAGGTATATGTATAAGTAGTGAAATTAAATTGTATAGGTATATAAACAGTATTAAATTAATGCTTAAATATTAATGTATATGTAATTTGTATATATATATAAATGTTGTTTATATATTTAAATTAATGTGAATGCATTGTATATAATTATGTATGTAGGTATTAATATATATGTATTAGTATATAAATGCAATATGTACAAGTATTATTTTAAATAAATGTTAACATATAAATAAGTATATCAATTATTTTATTAAATTATATAATTTAGAATGTATCTATGTATAGTGTATGGATGAATATATATATGTATTAGTATATATTTAAACTGTATAAAATTAAATTAGTGTATATAAATGTATAAGTATATATTTAATTTGTATATGTATATTATGCATTTTATATATATACCTTGTATATTTTTGATATAATTAGTATATGTAGATGTATATATCTATTGTTTAATAATTAATTTATGTAAGGTATTTTATGTATTTAAATGGTATAAATATGTATAGTATTTTTAATTAATGCTTAAAATACGTGATTATGAATAGCATCTATTTAATTAATATTTAACTTAATGTTTAGTATATATAATATATAATTAGCCTACTTAGTATATATTCTAGTACGTATTTTAATACGTATATATAGTATATAAATTTTATTTGGTATATGATATATATAGATATAACAAATCTATATTTCACAAGTACATATATATGTATACATGCATATTTTAATATATGTACATGTATATTTTATTTTTCATTAAATGTTAAACAAGTATTAAATATGTATTTTAGTATTTAATATATCTATAATGTATTTTTGGCATATATGTGAGTATACCCTAGTATAAATCAAATATGTAATTTTAAAAGGAATATATATGTATATATATATTGTAAATACATTTAAATTGGTGCATGTATAAAATATTGTAAGTATAAATTATTATGTTTATATATGCATACAAGAATCATTTATTTTAAAGTATATATAATTATACATATATCTATAATTGTATTGAGGGATATTGTATGCAATTAATTAATAAGTTGATTATTAAAATACGTAGTCCTACTAGATGACCTTAGTTGACTAGTGCCCTGCCTGGCATGGCCCTGAGGCCAGTGTATTTCTTTTGTGTGTTAGGATAGCTTCTGATACAAATGTCATATTGTGATGTGTTATAGGACTGTTGGTTTACCAGGGGATACTCTGGAACAGGACATCCATAAATACCAGCTAAGGACCCGAGGCAAGTACATTCTCTGATAATTTCCAATTCTTGATAATTGCTATAAGTTCAATGATCTTGAAATGTTACAACTGAATCTTTGACACTGTGCTACACGGACTAGTATAGCTTGGATCTGCAGTCATGAGATGTTACCTTAATTATCGTATTGACATTGTACACGACATGTATATCTAGAAACCGTACATGATAGACTTTACTTGCTCGTGTATCGTGATGTGTCATGGTTGGATCCACAGTACTAGTTGGGGGCGGGGAAGTAGTTAGTAAGAAATGTGATCATAACCTCTTATTGTAGTATAAAAACTGTAAGTGTTAATCATGCTCTTCACCCATGATTAGCCAGGCCTTATAGCAACCGTACATGTTCCCAAGCCGATCACATTTCGAAACTACTATTTCAAACACTTAGAATAGTTACAGTCCTCTATATTTTCATATACTACATCACCCGTATATGATACTGTTCCTTATTCTTTCATTTTTATACATGCACTGACTGTGTTTCATTGCCTATTGCCTGTCTCTCTTAAACTGTCATTACATTATTCCACTGTCTTCTCAGTAGCTAGCATGACATGTTTTATTGTATTATAGACATTATCAATTAATGGAACTGTTATTTGAGATTGTGCTTTGCTCCTTCCTGACTGGAAACATTTTTCCAGACTATGCCTTAGAGGACTGCTGTCCGACACTTATGGTGAGTAGCTGCAGACTTGGTAGTTAGCTGTGATTCTGGAGGGTCTAGACGGAATTATTATTTCTTGTTAGTTTTTAAGTAGACTATTTGGTACCGGATTTGTCTCCGGCATTTTGATGATTTTTGGATATTGTTAAGTTAAAGTTATTTCTTGTGGACTTGTGTTGAGTTTAATTTTAATTTCTGTTTCGAAATCCTATCGTGCTGTAATCCTGTGATTGAGTATATGTTCATCTATTTGTGTTATCCGTGCCTCCTAATGGAGATTGGATATTTGCGTGACATTAGTTAGATAGTATCAATACCTAGACAGCGTTCTACCGCCGATGCTGCGGCGTAGGCTGGACGTACCCACGCACTCGTGCCCCTAAACCGGGTGCGGGTCGTGACACGTTTTTAGTGGTGGCCCATGCAGGTCAGACTTCGCGAGTTGTGCGATGTCGTAGTAGTGTGACATCCTTGTTATACTACTGCGTGCCTGCTATAGGACATAGGACCTAGGATACTAGGAAGAGAGAGGATACTCAATCACAAATTATTTGAGAGATTCCTGGGACGACCCCTGAGAATCTCATTATAAATTCCAATTTAAATCCTTCCCCTTGTTTTCGTCCGTCCTCACTTATTGATATTGAGTTTAATTCTTGTTGACCAGTTGTTAACTTTAATTCTTGGTATCGTTGTGGAGTTTTGATTTCATATCGAGGTGAATTTTACGGGCTAAAATTTACGGTATCATCTGATGGCGTATATTGATGAGGACAGTGAGAAAGGTAAAACGTCTACTTTGATTATGGAACCTAGAATTTATCGCAGCCATATTAGCTGTCGTGACGAGAACGTAGGAACCTAACTTGGATGTACATACTTTAGTTATGAGATTTAGAGTTTCTCGCAGCCATACCGGTTGGCGTGGCGAGGATTCTAGATGACATGATTATAGGGTTGCATACCTTAGTTACGGAACCTGTCGTTTATCGCACCTACGCTTACTGGCGTGGCGAAAGTTCTGAGCGTCATGATTTTGGATAGACGTGTATGATTATCAGGTTGTATCTTAAATTGGTCCTTAAAATATCATCTCAAGACTTATCCATTTTGTTATTTCAGGACTTTGTTCCATCGCTTCTTTTCTTTACTAGCAGTAAGGATACCTTCCGTCCTTGATCCAATTCCTTTTGAGCTTATTCCTTGTTAGTATGATAATTAGTGACTTGCAATTTTGGTTGTGTCTTGTATTAGTTGACTGAGTGTTGCCTGTGAATTGTAAGTGTTCCCTAGTTGGACATATGAGCATTAGGCATTAATCTAGAGATACCTATAGCATAGTACCTTGTAGCAATAGTTCTATGATAGGTGTTATTATAATTCGTATTGGTATTATAGAAAGTGCAAGTGATCGTGATTTGTAATAAGTTTGACGAGTTAATCTAAGGATGAAGCTAACATTACCATACCAGTAGTGCTAGTGATTCTACATCAAATATTTGTTGAGCAAGGTGCAAATGACAGTAAGTACTTCGTGTGATGACAAACAGATTGGGGTATTAAGTAATATAGATAGAAAATCATTGAAGAAAATATGTGAGATGATAATTTGGATTATTGGAAATGATAGTGCAATTATTTCGGACCGTACAATTCCCGTACACAGTTGAGGTTGTAAATAATTAGTGTATTAGTGTGCACCTTGAGTATTAGAGACTGTGAGTAGTATATGTATATTTGTGGATTAAATTTATAATTTGTAGAGTGGAAATAAATTTCAATTTTTAAAGAATTTTGAGGAGATGAGACTTTATGTTATTAAATTTTGAGTATTCGAATTCAATTCAATAAACATAGTCAAGGCTATAAGGATTTTAAAAGTGATTAAATTTTTTCGATAATTGAATATCTGATTTTGAGGAGGTATATGTAATTTATTTTTAAGTTGATCGAGAAGTTAAACCTTGACGATTATTTTGAGGATTAACTTTATGGTAGATAAGAGATGAATATTAATATATGAGTAGATGATATACATGTGTAAGAATTTGATGACTTGAGTATGATTGAGATCTCACTGCCAACTGACTTGGGTGTCAATCTAGGGTGGTAATAAAGTGTGGTACCTAAAGAGATAGGGGTATCAAACTTTCCATGCATCATTTGACCTATGATTATGTTAAAAGATATTACAAGTAATATATTAGCAGGTTCTTTCTCTTCTTTTCTCATGTTCTTTTTGTCTTCTGATTGATTGATACCTTAGTACCGTAGCTTGTATGCATGATTTCTTGTTATAATGTAGTTAGTAGTACCCCTGATACAGAGACTGCAATACCATGACAAAAGACACCATGATCATACATATTTCCCTTAGGTTGCATGTTGTATGGTTGTAGGTAGAATTCTCTTAGACTTTGATTGTTGAGGATTTAACTGTAGTAAAGATTAACGAAGAGGTTATGACTTGACAAAGGGAGACAAGGTGCCAAAAATTTTGAGGAAAAAAAAAAATTTAAATTAAATGAAGAGTTGGGAATTTGATATGGCGTAATTGAAGTTTGGTTAAATCATTGATTTTTTGAAAATTATGAAATGATTGAATTTATCATTGAATTTGAGGAATTTAAGAAGACCATCGATATATTTATTGGACTGCAAGTTGTGAACTTATATTTTGAATATTGTATTGAAGGGTTCATAAGTATTACATCGTTGCATATTATGAAAAAAAAAAAAAAAAAAAATCGAGGGATAAGAACACAAATGGATTAGTGTTAAATTTAAATTTGGGACGAGATTAAATTTTTGAAATATGCACTGATTGGATTTCAATTAGTGGATGGAATATTAAATTCTTGTATTTCGTTATTAACTTAAAATTTTGGAGAATATTGTGATAAGAATGTGATTTGATTTATCTTTGAAGATTTTTAGGGATATGCTATTTATAGAATTTTTGAAAGAATTTATTGTGAAATAGCAATATGGGGTAGTTCATGATTATATGATTTGAGGAATTTAATTTTGATGGTAGTAAATACATAAATAACACAATCGAGGATTTAAAAATTTGAGGATAATTATTGATTTAAACAAATGGTTAAGAAATTAACATGGCATAATTGGTGGTTTAATTAATTCCAGGAAAGATTTTTGACATGGTTAAGTTGGTTTAATTTAGAAATTTTGGGAGATTCATCAATATATTTATTTAATTGCAAGTTATGAATTTTGAACTTTAAAATTTAATGTGACATTTGGAGAATCCGTAAATATCATATTGTAGAGTACTTTGAGGAGTGGATATTAAATTCCGGACATTGGATTATTAACTCAAAACTTTCAGGAAATTTTTGATAAAAAGGGACTTTGATTCTATGTCAAGGATTTTTACAGGAATACAAATAATTTCAGATTTTTGAAATTTGTAAAAAGATATTGTGGATTATAACCTGATTTCATGGATGACAAATTTAAATTTGCGGGAATAATAATGTGTATGATTAAACACTAATATGAGGATTTTAAATTTCGAGGACGAAATTCTTTTAAGGTGGGTAGACTTGTCACTACCACATTCTGAAAACAGGGGTATTTTTGAATTTTTACAATATTTACTATTATGTTATTTACCATTAATTAATTGCATAATAATATATTTGATTTAAATAGTTATTATGTGTGATGTGTAAATAATTATAGTATTAGATGCAGTGTTCATTATTTTATTTTAGCTAGCAGACTAGACCTAGAAGCTCAGTAGACGAACCCCTGTCCGAATTATAGAATTCTGGATTTTATTATTTATTTAGAATTTAATATTTGGAGATTTTAATTAATTACTGTATTTTATTTAATATTTTTGCGCATTGCCTTGCTTCGATATTTGGAGCACTATCCAGACTTTTGTCTTCCAACAAATTTCACAATCTTGCTCTAGACATGTCCGCCTTCAATTCTGCTATTTTTGCAACTCATAATTTTGCTCCTTGTGCATTGTTTCTGGCCGCACAAAAATCGTCGCGGACGTTTATTTTTAAATTCCTATTTTGTATCGTTGTGCGTTCCAATCGAAAATTGGAGGCCATCTTGACCTATTTTTCGTGCGACCCAAATTAGGGTAATATTCTGTTCTGAGTCTTCTTCAATATTGGTATTGATGACCTGACCTGATTTTGACCCCAAGTACTCCTAATTAATTGTTGAACACAACTTGCATTTAATTCTATTTAAATTGATGATACTATTTTATCTGATTTTAAATCCCAATTTAATTCCAGTGCCCTACAAATTCAGCCCATACCCATCTTACAGTGCCCCTGACCCTACAAAATATCGGACCCCGGATCGCCCGCCCAATTTTCGTCATTTTATGTGTTTGTGCAATTTCCCAAAATTTAAGGGGCTAAGTTGCAATTATTCAATTGTAGGTGCCCACCACCTAATTATTTTAATCAATGAGGGAATCCAATATTTTAATTAAACCCTCATCCTCCATGAATTATTTTTCCTTCATGTTTAATCTGGACCCCTCATTCTAGAGGGTTAATCACAACCCTTCATTCAACAACCCTCTCCCCTATTTAAATGTCACCATCAAACCCTAATCCCTAGACTACCTAGAAAACCCCACCTCACAAGCCTCCAAAATTTCCCAAGCCCCCACATCCTCTCTCCTACGTTGGAAACCCCTTCCCTTCTTCTTCTATTTTCTTCTTCTCTTTTCTTCTTCCTTTCTCCTTCTCTTTCCTTCCTTTTCTTCTTCTTCTTTTTGGATTTGAATTTGAAATTCAAATCATAGGGGGAACACTGTTCCTGTGCACAGTGGCTCTTCCCTGACCCGACTTCACGACTCCGGCGGGCGGCCCTCTCCCCGGCCAAGCCCGCTGCAACCCGGCGGCCAACTCCCCGGTCCGGCGGCCGGCCATCTGTCCGCTGCTGCTCGTCGATTGTCCCCGGCGGCGCGGCGAGAGCTCCTCCCTCCATTCACCATCCACCACCTCTATCCGACATTCCCGAGCCCCTTCACTGCCGACCCCAACCCCCTTGATCCCATCTCCCCCACCGCCTCTACTCTTCCTTCCCTCCATCATCCAATCCTCACCACCACCCCCATCCATCCATCCGTCCATTCCCTCACTGCTCCAGGCCTCCCTCGGTGCACCCAGTCCGACCCCCGGCAGACTCCTCCCTCCGGCGCCCGAGTCCTCGACCCGGCGGCCAGGCCGACCACCATCCGCCAGCCTCCGCTGCTCGGTGCAGTCCCCGGCGGCCCTCAGTACTCCGGCGACTCCGGCCGGCGCTGCATCGACGGTCCGGCGAGCCCCTGCAAACCACTGTGAGTCTTCTTCCTCCCCCTTCTTTCTTTATATATATATATATATATATATATATATATATATATATATATGTACATACATGTATACTAGGTATATGTATAAGTAGTGAAATTAAATTGTATAGGTATATAAACAGTATTAAATTAATGCTTAAATATTAATGTATATGTAATTTGTATATATATATAAATGTTGTTTATATATTTAAATTAATGTGAATGCATTGTATATAATTATGTATGTAGGTATTAATATATATGTATTAGTATATAAATGCAATATGTACAAGTATTATTTTAAATAAATGTTAACATATAAATAAGTATATCAATTATTTTATTAAATTATATAATTTAGAATGTATCTATGTATAGTGTATGGATGAATATATATATGTATTAGTATATATTTAAACTGTATAAAATTAAATTAGTGTATATAAATGTATAAGTATATATTTAATTTGTATATGTATATTATGCATTTTATATATATACCTTGTATATTTTTGATATAATTAGTATATGTAGATGTATATATCTATTGTTTAATAATTAATTTATGTAAGGTATTTTATGTATTTAAATGGTATAAATATGTATAGTATTTTTAATTAATGCTTAAAATACGTGATTATGAATAGCATCTATTTAATTAATATTTAACTTAATGTTTAGTATATATAATATATAATTAGCCTACTTAGTATATATTCTAGTACGTATTTTAATACGTATATATAGTATATAAATTTTATTTGGTATATGATATATATAGATATAACAAATCTATATTTCACAAGTACATATATATGTATACATGCATATTTTAATATATGTACATGTATATTTTATTTTTCATTAAATGTTAAACAAGTATTAAATATGTATTTTAGTATTTAATATATCTATAATGTATTTTTGGCATATATGTGAGTATACCCTAGTATAAATCAAATATGTAATTTTAAAAGGAATATATATGTATATATATATTGTAAATACATTTAAATTGGTGCATGTATAAAATATTGTAAGTATAAATTATTATGTTTATATATGCATACAAGAATCATTTATTTTAAAGTATATATAATTATACATATATCTATAATTGTATTGAGGGATATTGTATGCAATTAATTAATAAGTTGATTATTAAAATACGTAGTCCTACTAGATGACCTTAGTTGACTAGTGCCCTGCCTGGCATGGCCCTGAGGCCAGTGTATTTCTTTTGTGTGTTAGGATAGCTTCTGATACAAATGTCATATTGTGATGTGTTATAGGACTGTTGGTTTACCAGGGGATACTCTGGAACAGGACATCCATAAATACCAGCTAAGGACCCGAGGCAAGTACATTCTCTGATAATTTCCAATTCTTGATAATTGCTATAAGTTCAATGATCTTGAAATGTTACAACTGAATCTTTGACACTGTGCTACACGGACTAGTATAGCTTGGATCTGCAGTCATGAGATGTTACCTTAATTATCGTATTGACATTGTACACGACATGTATATCTAGAAACCGTACATGATAGACTTTACTTGCTCGTGTATCGTGACGTGTCATGGTTGGATCCACAGTACTAGTTGGGGGCGGGGAAGTAGTTAGTAAGAAATGTGATCATAACCTCTTATTGTAGTATAAAAACTGTAAGTGTTAATCATGCTCTTCACCCATGATTAGCCAGGCCTTATAGCAACCGTACATGTTCCCAAGCCGATCACATTTCGAAACTACTATTTCAAACACTTAGAATAGTTACAGTCCTCTATATTTTCATATACTACATCACCCGTATATGATACTGTTCCTTATTCTTTCATTTTTATACATGCACTGACTGTGTTTCATTGCCTATTGCCTGTCTCTCTTAAACTGTCATTACATTATTCCACTGTCTTCTCAGTAGCTAGCATGATATGTTTTATTGTATTATAGACATTATCAATTAATGGAACTGTTATTTGAGATTGTGCTTTGCTCCTTCCTGACTGGAAACATTTTTCCAGACTATGCCTTAGAGGACTGCTGTCCGACACTTATGGTGAGTAGCTGCAGACTTGGTAGTTAGCTGTGATTCTGGAGGGTCTAGACGGAATTATTATTTCTTGTTAGTTTTTAAGTAGACTATTTGGTACCGGATTTGTCTCCGGCATTTTGATGATTTTTGGATATTGTTAAGTTAAAGTTATTTCTTGTGGACTTGTGTTGAGTTTAATTTTAATTTCTGTTTCAAAATCCTATCGTGCTGTAATCCTGTGATTGAGTATATGTTCATCTATTTGTGTTATCCGTGCCTCCTAATGGAGATTGGATATTTGCGTGACATTAGTTAGATAGTATCAATACCTAGACAGCGTTCTACCGCCGATGCTGCGGCGTAGGCTGGACGTACCCACGCACTCGTGCCCCTAAACCGGGTGCGGGTCGTGACAGAAGCCTCGGGCAGTGACAACTGCAGAGAGCAATTGCATTCAGTAGTCTTTAGGCAGTTCAGAGGAAGAAACATGGCAACTGAGATGCTCAGTGGAGCAGTTTCAACATAGGGAGTTCACCACAGTTTCAGTATCAGCCACTGGGATGTATCAGTGCATATCCAATGCTGCAGCAGCTAGCTGCACTATGTAGGCAGCAATGCAATTGTGTTGTGCAGCTGCACTGAGCACAGCCAAGCCATGGAGAGGCTCGGGCCATGCATTGAAGGTATGCAGCAGGAAATAAGGAGCCCGAGCACAGTATCAGCTTTCAAATACATTTACTGTGTAGGTATCAGTAGAGATAAGGGGTTTGGGTTAGTTAGTTATCAAGGTTTTTGAGGTTTGGGTTTGTTGGTAAGTCTTAGCATTGGTTATTAGTTAGGAGTAGTTTACTTAGCGTATTGGTAAGTTAATATTATATTATAGTTAGTATCTAGGTATTGTATTATATTGTAGTACTTAGTATATAGTCTAGATATATGCATTATGTATATATGTAGTGTTGTATTATCGTTAGTTTTATAACAGTATTGATATATATTATATTGATTAGCCTATATTAGTATATTAGTACTCGAGGTATTTTATATATTTGTGTTAGCTTATAGTTAGTATATTAGTTTTGGGTATATATATATATATATATATATATATATATATATATATATATATATATATATATATATATATATATATATATGTATATATATATATTAGCTATTATGTAGAGGTTTTGGATTACCTCAGAAAACCATGGTAATACCAAGGTTTTGGGTCGATACCCAAGGTATTGAGTTTGGGTATCGAGATAGGTGCGATACGCATTGGTGCAAGGCCAAGGTATCCTATTTTATTTGTTTTGTTATAATATTATAATTATTGACTTGTATATATATCTAAACCACTATTTCATATAATAAAACTTGCGTATCTTAGATTACGGCTTTTTGAGTGTTTCGTATATCTTAGATTAGCTTGTATAGCATAGTTTTATAGTGTATTAACTTGGTATCTTAGTGGTAGACTCTTGCAACCTAGAATTAGACGGATTAATTTATAAATGACTTTGTGACCTAGAATTGCATCAACTTAATTTATTTCTCTTCTAGAACCTTGTATTGATACAACATACCATATATAGGTTGTGTGATACCAGCTTGGACATCGAGAGACACACCTTGCTTAGGATTTCAGGCGAGTACATTTCTCTGTTAGTTTTTAATTCATAATAGTGTATATATGCATGTTCTAGAATTGTATACTTGATCCCGATAGAGTGATTTCATGGACTTGTACTACATAGATTCCGTCAGGAGATGTTATCCCCTACTGTGTTCAGCGGGTACTCGTGTACATGTATTTTATCGTGTATATTTGGTATTAATTATATTTTGTGTTCACATACTGCTCGTGTTCTGTGTGCTTAATCGTGTACACCCACTGCTCTTGTTCAGTGGCTATTATATTCATGTACACCCACTGCTCGTATTCAGTGGTTATATTTTGTGTTTGTAGCGTGTCGTGATTGGATCCATTGGTATTAGTTGGGGATGGAAGAGTAGGAGTTGATTATGTGATCAATGCCCCATTGTTACATCGTGTACATTCTGGTTACATACCTCACTTATAATCGTCTTACCTGATCATGTTCACCCAAACCGATCACATAATGAACTTGTATTCTGAGGCACATTAGTTTAGATTGCGGTTACTTTATCATATTGCATATATTCATATTGTTGATCTATATTCTCGTACATTACCTGTATATCTATTGTTCATTCATTCATATGTTAGTGATCTTGTATTTTACTTCTATTATCTGTTTTATATGCTCGATTATGTTATTAAAACTGCTTTCAGAGGTATGTACTTCGTTCCAATCCTGACTGGATATTTTTTTTCTAAATAATTAGCTTATAGAGCAGTGTCCCACATTCTACGGACCACGGGACGGTGTATCTTTAGAGGATCCTTTGGTCGACCAGGAGGACTTAGTTGCAGAGCCCGAGGAGGTCTAGTTTATTTGTGTTGGACTTGTATTAGATTATATTGTTGAGATTCATTGGCATGTATATTATTTCAGATTGTGGATTATATCTTTTTCTTCCTTCGCTATTCCATTCATGCTTTATCTTCCTTAGTTTGCATTATGATTGAGTTTAGTTATATTGTGAGATACCATATTATTCCTCCGTTTGGAGTTGAGATGATTGACAGGTACCATATTATATTGTTGAGATGTTAGATAGTTAGAAATAATCCAGACAGCGTTCTACCGTCGATTCTGTGGTGTAGGCTGGACGTACCCACGTACTCATGCTCAAATATTCGGATGCGGGTCATGACAGTAGAGGATAGTTATTTATACTATTTTCACGAGAAGTATGGCATTTAAGACACACACTCATAACTGTTCATTTTCAGTTAGGATAGTATGCGCACTTTTAGAAGTGGTCTGGAGACCGGCGCACTTTTGAAAATATTGGCTATACAAGCCCTCTTCTAAAGAAGTAGCCGTGATTGTGCACTTCTGATAAAATTGGCCGTAATGGCGCATTTTTTAGAAGTTCCCACAACAACGCACTTTTGAAGAAATCGGCACAACGATGCACTTTTGATAAAATTGGCATAGAGATGCACTTTTGATAAAATTGGAACAACGACGCACTTCTGAAGAAATTGGCACAATGGTGCACCTCTAAAAAAATTGGCACAACGTTGCACTTCTAAAGAAATTGGCACAACGGCACACTTCTGAAAAAATTGGCACAACGACGCACCTATGAAGAAATTGGCACAACGATGCACTTCTGAAGATATTGGCACAACGGCGCACTTCTGAAGAAATTGGCACAACGGCGCACTTATGAAGAAATTGTCTAAACGGCCGGGCCTTTAAACGATAACCTATGTCTACGTGCCGCAACCCAGCTGTAATGATGACTTCTGACTCTTTAGTTTTTGTTCCAGCCTGCCAGATTCGTCGTATTTAATGCTCGGGGGAAGAAAACAGACATAGAAATTGTACGCCTATCTACACTGATGAAAACAGCTTGAAAGTACATCAATTTTAAGTTCTCTGAATAGTGCACCACCCTTTGAAAAGAAAGAAACTGCGCTATCCTTGAATAGAAAGAAAATGCGCCATCCTCTAAATAGAGAGAAAGTGCGCCATCCTTTAAATAGAGAAAATTTGCGCAATTCTTCCTCTTTTAAGTTTATTAGTAGATAACTGCATCATCTTCACAAAGCACACTTTTTATGCTTTTACAAGAACACGCACATGAATAAACACGACCACAAGAATACCCGATGCACATGATATAATACATGTGTAAGGAGTACCCGTTGCACACGATTAAGGGCCTATTGCACACGATTAAGGGGATAATATCTCTTGACATGATCCATCTAGTACTCTTCTGTGTAACAATGTGTCAGAAACAAGTATCACAGCTCTAGAATAAGTAATATATACACTAAATGTAATAAAAACTAACAGAGAGATATACTCGCCTGTGGTCCTGAGCAAATGGTATAACTCGATATCCGAGCTGGTGTCACACAGACCTTTATATGAAATATTATGTCATTTGGGTGTAATAAAGTGATAATAAGCTAAAATGAATCAAATATAATTTCTAGGATATTTCTAGGTCATACTAGTCAAACTAGGTCAAACTAGGCCAAAGCCCTGATTTTAGGTCCATACCTAACTTATAGGTCCATTACAAGGCTATAACAGTTAAGTTTAGGTGATATGATACCTTATATATTAATTCCAATATCATAAATTGGTTAATATATTATCAACATATAACTTTTATATATATATATATATATGTATATATATATACTAGTTAATAATGCTAGGTAGTATATATATACTTTGTAGCTATCGTCTAATACTATCTTAGTATCAATGATAAACTAATAACCCCAATATCAAGATACCCCTCAATACTAATGACTTCGCACAAACCCCAACCCAGTTCACTTGGTATATATATGGTACCAATACTCACCTCATCCCACTAGACACTATTACTACTCAACACTCAACATATATTTCACTTGCACACAATTGATACCTACCTCCCTAGCATCTTGATACCCCCTAACATTGATACACTAAGGTATTCATATTAATCTTAATCTCACACACACTCAACTGAGCACACTAGCACCTTCACTCATTTCATACCTCATATCACCCAAACCTATCAGACACTCGATCTCATACCCAGGGATACAAACTTTTGTATCAGTTGAACTCACTAAGCCCAACCCCTATTCTGATACTTTATTCAAGTCACTAACTAATACTAACCAACACCAATCTATCACTTGATATCTTATCCCATGATATCAGATGCCTATCTAACACAATCCATATCCTTCTAGTATCAATATAGCACTGATACTCCCGTACAATATCAATATTGCACTAATACTCCCCTTACAATATCCTGCTGCTGCTGCTTCTTGATCCCCATCACTATCAGTCCTAACCTAATCCCTATCACCTCACTCCATCTTCACTGTATGCAACCCGATCCCCTTCTATTTGTCACGCCCTAATCTCCCACAAGTTCGATCGTCCCTACTGAACGTGAATCACCACGTTACATTGCTCCCACAGGACAATCGTTCTCATCGGGAAGTGATGTCATGCGAGCCTAGAGTTGTACTCACATAAGGCGATTATGTCAAACATCATGTTTATCATCGAAATGACCAAGTTGTAGCAAAAGTCAAGTATTGTGTACAAAGAACACATCATATTATATGCAGCGAAGCTCTCGAAGGGTCCAAATAAAAATGCCACAAAGGCGATAAAATACTCTTTCTCTTTCTCTTGCCCATAAAGGCACTTACTATTTCATACATCATATCCCGTATATCCAAGATGAGCCACTACGCTTGGGTACCTGAAAATAATGCCCACAAACGTGGGTCAGTACACAGCCGTAATGGTGAGCGGGGTAACCCACTCATCCAAACCGACACTAAATAGATAGTGAATGCAAAAAGTTATATGGTGATCTTTCTACTTGAATCCTAGATTTCTTTTGTGGTAGAGGATGACATGTTAAGGAAAACTGCAAAACAGGTTAAGCATGCAAGCATTTAACTCAAGCAAATATACTCGTAGTTATAACCAACTCAAGTACCGTTCCTAAAGCACGTTACCATTTGTTTCATCCATAACCGAACGGTCCCGGTGTCCCGGAGCCTCTCCCGTTCGAAAAAACTAAACCCTGTGCGCAACAGGTTGTCCGTGACCAATGCAATACACTAATAAGTAGGTACGACGAGAGAACCAACCTTTTTTCCCCACTAAATGATACTCGCCTCGATCCATTCAATTCACCATAACCTTTCTCCAACTATAGCCCAAGGCAACATTCTCAAATTATCCCTATTATGCACCATGCCGCTCCTCGACACATTGCTCCAATTGGTGCAACAATTTTCGCTCTGAAAGGTCTGTGGCACAATGCCCTCTCCGATGCAGTTATCTAATTTTGAACCATAATTGCACTCTTTGCTTGACAAAGCATCCAACTTGATACTCGTGCATGGATACACGCTCACTAGCTCGCCCGAAGAAATGTTTCGCTTCTCCAACCAAAATGATCCACTCAAAGCCCCAACTGCCCAACGCAAGTCCAACTCAAGCCACAAATTCTATCCAACCAAACGGCGCACACTCTATGCACGCCATAGTACGGTGATTCCAATGTTCAAGTTTCAAGTGTCCAAACCATTATGTGTGTTCCATATTATTAGGCATGAAGTAGTAGAGGAGAAGGAACAGAGCCCACTCACCAAGTCTGAATCTGCCAAGTACTATGCCTTTCCGATACGGCCGATTCCTTGAATCCGTGTTCCGATACGAAGTACGATATACTCAATTGGTATGACCATGCGAGCAGACCATGCTCTCTATATCATCCGACTGAATGGATTAAGGAAGACGACATTATCGCTCCAATCCCGCTATCCCAGCACTGCTCTGAACGAACACCTAATTTCCTTGAACTCTGCATGTGATCTGCACATGAAACCAACACAAATCAATACTTGCTACAAAATCCAACAAATCAAAATATAACCAACCATTGCCTTATTTAATCCTACTCAGCATAATACACCGTGCGGTTGTGGAACATTGTACTATTGCCTGATATTTGAAACATCACTCTTACTCTCTGTTTGTTGTTGTTGCTTAATTCTTTATTTCCATATTTCAACTTGCTGGCACCAAAGACTTACCCCCTAACAACTACTATCATTTTCTTTCATACTTTGTGCATATTTGCACACATGCTACACATGAGGAGCAACCAATAATCCACACCTGTGTACACACTGCACACAACTTACCCAGTCACGAACACAAATACACTTAATTGAAACCTCACAGTCACATTAACCCGAGCACTTCTCCAATGTGGACTGTAACTACCCAGTCTCTCACTTGCTCACTGCAACTACAGGGCTCTTCTCCAAGTGAAGAGCTCCTTCTTTCCATCCAAGTCAAAATACTTCAAACTCACACAGAACTAAGTATAAATACAATCAATTCATAGTCCACTGAGCACTGCACTCGATTACAGTGCATGCACAAGTCACTAACATATCATGAACAATCCTCTTGCTCACACAACACGCAACCATAACTTATATATACATATACATATACATATATAAATGCACACACACACACACACACACACACACACACACATATATATATATATATATATAAGTCAAATCTTAAAATATCTCTAGTGCACAATTAGGAATTTCATGATACGCACTCCAATTAAATACCAAAATTCCTAAAATATAACAAATACCACTCATACATATCAAATCCATCATAATACAACTAAAGTAATTAGTTCTAATGAAATTCATAAAGTAATTATACTAACATACACAAATCACCCAAAATGAACCCCCGTATCATAGCGTATCATAAAGCATCATGATAAGGCCTTCTCGTATCCAATTATGGACATGTAGCTAGACTCGCACACTCAATCTAAGTATAATTAGATCTAATGGACCAATAGACAAATACTTTGTGTGCCAATCTCGAATTTTCTCTAAATTGGGTAAAACTCAATGTAGAAGTCACAATAGGAGTCCTATGAACCTAGTTCTTGTTCCTATGGGTAGCCCTAAGCCAAGGAAGGGTACCTAATGGTCAAATGCATGAATTATAGTATAAATTGAAAGGAAAATCAAAAGTATACCTATTGGGAGATAGATTTCCAATGAAAAGCTCAAATAGACACAATAATGACACAAGCTCCTAGCTAACTCCTTCTTCTCCAAGTGTTCCTTGCAACCCAAGCTCTAATGCTCCTTGGATGATGAAAATGGAAAGGAATGAGAGTGATTTAAGGTAAAATTGGTGGAGGGATGAATCAATTTGGGGAAGAACAGAATTATGAATCAACTTTGGAATAAGGAATGAAGTGGTGAGAGAAAGACTCCCCCAATAGGGCCGACCATGCTACCCCTCTCTCCAGCAACACACAATGTCCTATTTTTCCCTACTAATAAGTCATGAAGTGTATTTAATTAGGAAGGTTAATTAAGGAAGCTTCTAGTCCTATTGAAAGGTTAATCTAATTTCTAATTAAAGCAAAAGAAATGGCTTAATGGAGTTTAATGTGGCTAGTCTAACTATTGGGTACAATGTGTCATGTCATGTCTAATTAGGTCTACTAGTGTCAATTCCAAATAATTAGTCTATTTTACTAATAAATAAATAACACTATATATAAATATAAACACAACATATATAAAAAATATGAATTAACAAAAATATCCTTTTCTAGAAATATGGTAGTGACAAGTCTACCCTCCTTACAAAAATTTTGTCTTCAAAATTTAAGGAAAGAACTAGCACTACAACAAGCAATCATAGTAAGAAAAGAATGATACCTCACGGCTCAAAGAGATAAGGGTATCGCTCGCGCATCTCGGCTGCCCTCTCCTAAGTAGATTCTCCCGGAGAGTGATGCCTCTACGCGGTACGTACCAAGGGAATTGTCTGGTTTTAATTCACCTTCTCTCTGCAATCCAGATTCTCCACCAGCTGTTCTGGATAAATGAGCGTTGGACCTACCTTTATCTCCGAGTGATCCAATACGTGACTAGGGTCTGCCACGTACTGTCTCAGCTGTGACACATGAAATACATTGTGCACTCCCTCTAGTGCAGGCAGCAAGTCTAATCTGTAGGCCATTTCACCGACCCTTGCAATAATACTGAAGGGTCCGATTTATCGTAGACTATGCTTTCTGCCTCCACCAAAGCGAATCGTGCCCCGTATTAGAGAAATTCGCAAGAACACCATATCGCCAACCTAGAATAAAACACAGCCTTAACACTCAACCTAAAACGAAACGATCACAAGTAATAAAAACCCTCAAATATTGACTGTTGTCGTAAGAAAACTCTACCAGGTGAAGATAGTCGTCCCAAGATCCTCCAAAATCCAAAACACAAATACGAAGCATATCCTCGGTATTTTAAATTGTCTTCTCCGACTGCCCATCTGTCTGGGGGTGATATGCGGTACTAAACTTGAGCTGGGTTCCTAAGCTAGCCTGTAAACTCCTTCAGAAGTGGGATGTCAAGCGGCTATCCCTATCTGAGATGATGCTCACAGGAACTCCATATAATCTGATAATCTATCACACATATATCTCTGCCAGCTTCTCCGTAGACGTACCCACTTTAAATGGCAAGAAGTGAGATGATTTGGTCAACCGATCTACGATGACCCAAATTACGTCTTTTCCTCCAGGGGAATGCGGAAGTCCCAAAACAAAATCTATGGTATCATGCTCTCACTTCCACTATAAAATGGGTAATGGCTGAAGTAAACTACCTGGCCTCTACCTTTCCGCATTTATATGCTGGCACTAAACACCTGGATACGAAGCGCGCTACCTCCCTTTTTATACCATACCACCATATATGGTCCCTCAGATTTCTATATATCTTGTTGGCACCAAGATGCATAGAGTACTGAGATCGATGTGCCTCCTGAAGAACCTCCTCGTGCAATGCCCTACTCAACATACAAAATATGGCACTATGCCGCAAAGATCGATCCGCAGCAATAGTGAAGTCCTCTGATAATTCCATCCGAACTTGTGCCCTTATACTCCTCAGAGACTAATCATCATACTGCATAGCTCTGATCCTGTCCACCAGCTCAGACTGCATCTGTAATCCACACATCTGTGCTTCGATACCAGAAACTAGCACCTCAATACCCAAGCTCTCAAGATCGGCCAATAAATGTCTATCTGTAGTCAAGTACATAGCCACTGGATACCTGCTCAAGGCATCAGCGACTACGTTGTCCTTTCCAAGATGATACTATAATGATATGTCGAAGTCCTTCGTCAACTCCAACCACCACCGTTGTCTCATATTCAGCTCTTTATGTGTAAACACGTACTTCAAGCTCTTATGATCTTTAAAGATCTCCACACGCTCTCCGTACAGATAGTGTTTCCACAGGTTTAGAGCAAAAATGATCGTTGCCAACTCCAAATCATTGGTAGGCTAGTTTTTCTTATGAGAACGTAATTGCCTGGAAGCATAGGCAATCACCTTCTGTCATGACCCGCACCCGGTATAGGGGCACGAAAGCGTGGGTACATCTAGCCTACGCCGCAGCATCGGCGGTAGAACGCTGTCTAGGTCATAGTAATACTATATAGCGAAACACCTGTCAATGATATCCATCTCCATAAGGAGGTCAGTATACATCTCACAATAATCTCACAACGTAACTCAATCACAACAACTATAAGGCACGATAAAAGATAAAAGGAAATGACATAGTTAAACACCATGTCTCAAACATAAAGATAAATCACAGTCTAGCTGTCCAACACAAGTCTCCAATTAAACTTAACATAAGTCTAAACATAAACTGAATTAACCTCCATAAGTCTCAAGCATAAATAAATACTATATAGATAGCTGTAGGCAATGCCTCATCTAGGGGCATAGTCTCCTCTAGGATCTCTGGTACATAGTCTGCTTCTATACCTGGTCCGTAGTGCGTGGTACAGAAATCCTCAAGATTCTTTGGAAATAATATCCAGTCATGATTGGAACGAAATACACCTCTAACAGCAGTTCCACATATATTGACAAAAACTATAACACAGTGTAAAGAAATACAAGACATATATGAAATACTGGCAATAAGAAATACTGGAATAAAGTACTGGAACATCATCATCAATACGCATCTGACAAGGAATAGAACTACAAGTGTACGCAAGTACAAGGAACTGGTATGTAAGTGTGTATAAGAATAACTACTAGAACATATGGAAATACATGATCGATCTATCAAGATACATGTCAAGAAATCATCTATCTAAGTGTGTAAAATATCAGTATATCATGTGATCGGTTTGGGACTATATGACTCATTACATGGATTAGCGATCATCCCCAATAGGTCAGGCTAACCAGATGTAACAGCGATGAGGCATGTAAGGGTAAGGCTGCACCGACGTGAGATATGGGTGAGCTAATGCTGCATGTAAAGTTGGATATGATCACATAAGCTACTAGTATTTCCCCATTTTCCCCAGCTAGCACGATGGATTCCAATCATGACTCCTCATGACAGATCTCAATGATGCTAACTCGTGTAAACAACAGTGTCAGAGTCATGTACACTATATAACAAGAATTATAGAGATAATCAACATAATAGAAACTGTCAGAGAATGTACTCGCCTGGGGTCCTTAGCTGGCAATACCACTGTCCGGTTTCCAAGGTATCGTTTGAATGATCCAACAGTCCTATAGATATACCATAAACACAATACTGCATCAGACATTACACTAATACACAATCAACACAATGATCAAGGACTATACTAGGGGTCACGTCTGTAGTTGCTGTGCATAACAGACAGTCAATGGTACGGTCCTGCCAGTACGTCAGTGTACATATGGCAGTCTACTATCATGCTACATGGTCACAGGTAGATGTATCTACGGGGTATCCATGGTCACATTCAAGACATCTAGTGCATATATTACATAGTACATACTACGGCTAACGTATCTCATGGTACTAATTAATTATACAATTAATAGGTATTCATATGTTTATACTTAATTTAATTCATACGATGCACATTTTTATATACGTATGTATTATGCTGATTTGAGAATTATACGGTTCGTATGTATATATATAAGTATTCATTAGTTACCATTATAATATATATATATATATATATATATATATATATATATATATATATATATATATATATATATATATATATATATATATTATTTAGATATACCAACAAAGCTTATACCATGTGTATACATAATAACGTATATACATACTAGGGATACCTAATATATATGTATGTACGTATATATCTTAGTCGAGCATAATATCTACGTACCTATATGTGCGCAGACATGTATATACATGCGTATACCGATATCTACACATACTAACACACGATATACGTAGGTGTACATATTCGAGATTAGGTTTATGTCGAACCTGCGTGCGTGGACAGGGTAGAGGCGATGAGGCGGGGCTGATTGTCGTGGGGTGGTGTACAGTCGGGATGGCGAGTTCTGGGTACAGCGTTGCAGACGTTCAGTCCGACGGAATCAAACTCCAAGCGTCGGGTGGCCGAGCAGTGGGTCGAGTCGCTGCTGCTCTGGTCAACAGCAGTCGGCGCTCGGTGCTTCAGTCGGATGGGTCCGATTTAGCCCGCGGGAAGCGAGTCGGCGGACGAGCAGGATGCTCCGGTCGACGCTCGGCGGGTTGGATAGGGAAGAGATGCGGGATCTCAACCGCTAATCTGGTGGGTCTCCGGTGCTGGCGAACGCAGCGGATCTCAGCTGCTAATCTGGTGGGTCTCCGGCGCTGGCGAACGTGGTCGGGATAAGGCGGATGGAAAGAAGGAAAGGAAAAGATGAATAGTGCGGTGGTATTAGGATTCGACTGTGAGTTTATTTAGGTTGAAGGGGAAAATCTAAAGAAAGGAAAAGGAGTATTTATATATGTGATGTTGGGTTTTGACCTAGAATCTATTGACTTGGGTCAACACTAGGGAAAGGCCTTGGCTTGCTATGGAGATATTCCAATGGGCTAGGGTTTGAATTAAACTGCGAGAATTGTACTATTTTAAGGGGTTTGGAGGTCATGGTTTCAAGGAGTTGATGTTAAATTACACATCCCAAAATTTATGGAAAAATATAATGAAGAGAGGAAAATGGGTTTAATGAATTTACGAAAATTTGCATGAAATAGGTTTATTATTTGCTTAATCAAAATTAATGCAAGGAGGTGTTCTACAATTAATAGAAGTACAAAGGGCTGGGTTTACGTGGGACACGAGTATTAATTAACGGTCTGGCGTGTCTAGGACAAGGGTGCGAATCTGTTGGAAGACAAACTAGCGTAGCGTCCTAGTTATTGAATAACAATAAAGTGCAACAATCAATTAAGGTTACTGTAAATTAAATAAAATTGATTACCATGAAATCATTTACTCATTAATTACGAAAAGACGAAAATACCCCTAATCCAAAAAGTGGGGGTGACACCTTACCATTCTACTGTAAGACACAACCTAAACCCTTTCCTAAAGCATCACTATAGATAGTGAATCCACCAGATCCCGATAGCAACGTCAGTATTGGAGCTGTCGCTAATCTCCTCTTTATCTCATCAAAAGCGATATGACACTCCTCTATCCAGACAAAATCCACATCCTTCCTGGTCAGCCTAGTCATCGGCTCTGCAATCCTGGAGAAGTCCTGTACAAACCTCCTGTAATAACCTGCTAGCCCCAAAAAACTCCTGATCTCTACCACTGAATTAGAGTAGCCCACGACTCCACTGTCACGATCTTCTTCGGGTCTACTGAGATCTCGTCTCCAGTCACCACATGTCCAGGGAATTCAACCTTGTCAAAGAAGAACTCACACTTCGAAAGCTTCCCATAAAGTTTCTCCTTCCTGAGAGTATCCAGAACTATCCTCAAGTGCTCCTCATGCTCCTCCGGGATCTTCGAATATACTAGAATATCATCAATGAATACCACCATAAACTTATCAAGATACCGATGGAACACCTTATTCATTAGGTTCATGAATACCCCTGGGGCATTAGTCAACCCAAAATGCATCACTAAAAACTCAAACTGACCAAACTAAGTCCAAAAATTTGTCTTCGAAATATCATCCTTCTTCACTTTTACCTAGTGGTAATCCGACCTCAAGTCTATCGTCGAGAATACCTTTGTTCCGCTTAACTGATCGAAAAGTTCATCTATCCTCAATAGCGGGTATTTGTTCTTGATAGTGAGGTTGTTCATAGTTTTGTAGTCAATACACATGCGTATCGACCCATCATTCTTTGGTACAAACAATACCGGAGAACCCCACGATGATGAACTGGATCTAATGAAGCCCTTATCCTGTAACTTATCCACTTGCTTCTTCAATTCATTTAGTTCACTGTTGTTGACCCTATAGATGTGCTGAGATATCGGTTCTGCGCCTGGCAACAAGTCTATAGATAACTCAACATCTGGATCTGGCAAAAATCTTGGCAACTCCTCCTGGAAGACATCCATAAACTCTGCTATCAACGGATGTGGCAGCTCCTTTACTTCCACCATGGCTTCAAAGATGGCATCATCACTCTGCTCTACTGTTCCTCTGGTAATCTCAAACTCTGGCTCTCCTAGTAGTCAAAATAACACCATGCCTCTACGATAATCTATACTAGCATGGTGCCTACTCAACCAATCCATCCTGAGTACTATGTCGTAGCTCGAAAGTGACATTATCAGTAAGCACACGCTCAACTCCCGGCCTTCCAATGTAACTCTCTGATCCTTGCAAATATCACTAACTAAGATAATGCCACCCCCAATCATGATCTTGTAAGTCCTAGCCAAAGGTTCAGCCTCTAAACGATGCTTAAGTGCAAAAGATAGAGATAGAAAACTATGAGAAGCACCAGAATCAAATAATGCATATGCTAGAATAAAATTAAGAAGTAATGAACCTGATATCACATCTCCTATTGTCTCGGTCTCCTCGACCATCATGTCAAATGCTCGCCCCTGCTATACACCTCTCTGCTGCTGGTGGTGTTGGGCGAATCTCTAATATTGTGTCTGCAATGGAGGTTCCCTCTGCTGACCCGCAGATAGCCTCGTTAGCTTTCCCTGAACTGGGTATCTATCCTGAGTTGTACGAGTGAAAGCCATAGGACACTTTCTCAGCTGATGGTCCACTGCGCCACATAAAAAATACCTACCCAACCTCTTCCTACGAATATCCCATCCGTGCCCTGACTTCTTACAAAAAGGGCAAACACGAGCTGGTTGGACTGGCCTCTACATCTGGTGTGCCTGCTGTACTGGTGCTCTGATCGTTGCGGAAAACTGTTGTCTCTGTGGATGGAAAGGTCTCTACTGCTGGAAATGGGGCCGCTTAGCTGGACCCGCACTGCTACTAGCTCCCCCCGAAGCATATCTCCCCCTCTTGGTCCTGAGCTCCAAGTCATCCTCTGCTACCTGGGCATCTGCCATAATCTTCTCGAATGTCGTAGTACGGTGACCCCTGGTGTGTGATTTAATTTCCATAATCAAACCATTCATGAAATTCCTTGCTCTTACTAATAGTTTCTGCACCTTTGTGAATATTCCCAATCGATAAAACTCGACAGCGTACTCGTCCACCGACATACTCCCCTAGACAAGGTTCTGAAACTGGCTCTCCAAGGACTCGGAGCTACTTATAGAAATAACTTTTTCTTGAAAAGCTCACTAAAAGCTCCCCAAATCAATCCAGGTGTTAAAATCCTCGGATCCGTGTGAAAGCATGCCAGGGCTATGTCGAACATCTGGCTGCCGCCTGCCACCTCTATCTGTAAACTCTCCGGGATCTGCTTCAACCGCAGGATCCTCTCGATGTCCTCTATCCAGTCGTCGATGTATTGTATCCCCTTTGTGCCCTTAAAGTCCTTGGGCATCATCATCTTAAAATCAACAATAATGTCTGGCCTCGGCTGCTGTAGGGAGGGATAGGGTGGAACAACCTGCAGCTGAACTAGTATAAATCTCTCCACGGCTGCAACTGCAAACTGATAGGCATTTTTTATCTCTTGCCTATCACATCTGACTGGCGGTGCTGAGCCTCCGCCTGGGCCCTATGGGACTCCATCATCTCCCAAAAAAGTGCAAACATCTTCGCGGCATCGACTAGTGTTGGGGCTGGCAGAAGCTCCTCAGAAATGGTTGGAACAGTCCTCTGAACTAGAGATAGAGAACCCCCTGAAAGCTGTTGAAGCCCCCACCTGAACCGCTGGGGCAACCTTCTGAGTTGTAGGAGGTAAAGCAGTAGCTGTTGCCCGCTAGGAGGTGGAGAAGTAATCGACCGCACTAAAACTGCTCAAGAGCACTGGGATCTGGTCTTCTGTGATATCCTAAAGACCGATCAAACCAAAGGAATTAATAGTGCACAAGATACGATATCATCAAAGAAGAACATTTATATTCAAAGAAAGCAAATATTTAGATTTATAAGGATAGAAAAATTAATGAATTGGAAGTGTTCCTAGTTGTGATTGAGTATCCTCTCATCCTATATCCTAAGTCCTATATCCTATAGCAGGCTTGTAGTAATACTCCAAGTCTGAGCACTACTACCTTGACCTGCATTGGCACCATAAAAATGTGTCACAACCCGCCCCCAGTGTAAGGGTACGAGTACGTGGGTACGTCCAATCTAAGCCGCATCATCGGTGGTAGAACGCTGTCTAGGTCAGCAATACTATCTAAATATCTCACACAATATATATAATATACCTGTCAAGATATCTCAACTCCAAATGGAGGACAATATGATAATCAATACTCAATCATAATAAAACTAGAGGAAGATATGGCCCGATATGGAATAGAAGAAATAGAAATTACAAGTCATAAATACAGATCATAACCAAGTCTAATAGACTAGCACAATAGGCTCAATATAATACATGCAAAAATATATAAACTGAGACATATCCAATATAATAAAGAAACTATCGTAGTCTTCTCAACAACTGGGTCTAGATCAACACGTTCTCCTGGTGCTATCTCAACTGGCTCACTATCTTGTGACCCGTAATAGGTGGGACACATCTCCATTAACTAATTATCTAAAAAATATATCCAATCATGATTGGATCAAAGTACAAAACTGTGAAAGTAGTTCCAAATACATGGTAGAGAATATATGACAAGTAATAGAAAAGAATATAAAATGCATAAGTATATAGGAAATAAAAATACAAATGAAACAGACAAATAAATAAAATAGGAACTGGAAAGGTAAATACAAGCAATATTTAATAATCTGTAAGTAAGAGAAACTAGAATACTGTCTATGTGATTTAGAGCACAAGTTCATTATATGATCGGCTTGGGTTGCACATGATTAATCTATGGTAACTCAATTATACGTGACGTGTATAATCGACATGCACATGATTACACTAAGAAATTTAATCACATAACCAAATTATACTCCCCCTCTCCAACCAATACTCATGGATCCAATCACAACATGTTACGCACATGAATATAATCTAAGCACACTGAGCACATGAGATAGTGTAAGCACATGAATCATAAGAATAAATACAAGCACAAGAATACCTAATGCACACGATATAATATATGTGTAAGAAGTACCCGTTGCATACAATAAAGAGGATAACATCTCCTGACATGATCCATATAGTACCAGTCCGTGTAACAATGTGTCAGAAACAAGTATCACAACTCTAGAACAAGTAATATATACACTATCATGTAATAAAAACTAACAGAGAGATGTACTCTCCTGTGGTCCTGAGCAAATGGTATAACTCGGTGTCCGATATGTTGTCACACAGACTTATGTATAAAATATCATGTTGTTTGGGTGTAATAAAGTGATAATAAGCTAAAAGGAATAAAAATATAATTTCTAGGCCATTTCTAGGTCATACTAGTCATACTAGTCAAACTAGGTCAAACTAGAACAAAGCCTTAATTTTAAGTCCATACCTAGCTTCTAGGTCCATTACAAGGCTATACCAGTTAAGTTTAGGTGATAGGATACCTTATATATTAATACCCATATCATAAATTGGTTAATATATATATATATATATATATATATATATATATATATATATATATATATATATATACTAGTTAATAAAGCTAGGTAATATATATATACATGTAGCTATCATCTAACACTATCTTAGTATCAATGATATCCTAATACCCCCAATATTAAGATACCACTAAAAACTAATGATTTCACACAAACCCCAACCCAGTTCACTTGGTATCCATATGGTACCAATACTCACTTTATCTCACTAGACACTATTACTACTCAACACTCAATATTTTACCTACACACAACTGACACTTACCTCCCTAGCATCTTGATACACCCCTAACATTGATACACTAAGGTATTCATATTAATCTTACCCTCACACACAATCAACTGAGCACACTAGAACCTTCACTCATTTCATACCTCATATCACCCTAACCTACCAGACACTCGATCTCATACCAGGGATACACACTTGTGTATCAGTTAAACTCACTAAGACCAACCCCTATTCTGATACTTCATTTAAGTCAGTAACTAATACTAACCAACACCAATCTATCACTTGATATCATATCCCATGATATCAGATGCCTATCTAACACAATCCATATCCCTCCAGTATCAATATTGTACTGATACTCCCATACCATATCAATATTGCACTAATACTCCCCATACAGCATCATGTAACTACTGCTTCTTGATCCACATCACTATCAGTCCCAAGCTAATCCCTCTTACCTCACTCCCTCTTCACTGCATCCAACCCGAGCCCCCTCTATTACCTGATATTTGAAACACCAATCCAACTCTCTGTTTGCTTCTATTGCTTAATTTTTTATTTCCTTATTTCAACTTGCTGGCACCAAAGCCTTACCCCCTTACAACTGCTATCATTTCCCTTCACACTTTGTGCACATTTGCAAACAGGCTACACATGAGGAGCAACCAAACATCCATACCTGTGTACACACTCCATAAAACTTACCCAGTCACGAACACACATACACTTAATTGAAACCTCACAGTCACTTAAACCCGGGCACTCCTCTAATGTGTACTGCAACTACCCAGTCTCTCACTTGCTCAATGCAACTACATGGCTCTTCTCCAAGTGCAGAGCTTCCTCAGTCCATCCAAGTCAACACACTTCAAACTCACACACAACTAAGTATACATACAGTAAAGCCACAATCCACTGAGTACTGCACTCGATTCACTGTGCATGCACAAGTCACTCACATAACCTGAACACTCATTTTGCTCACACAACACACAACCACAACTTATATATACATATACATATATAAATCTACACATATATACACATACCTCATTCCCGCTAAGAAAAATAGCGCAGCGCCACACACACACACACACACATACACACACACACACACACACACACATATATATATATATATATATATATATATATATATATATATATATATATATATATATATATATATATATATATATATATAAGTCAAATTCTAAAATACCTCTAGTGCACAATTAGAAATTTTATGATACGCACTCCAATTAAATAAAAAAACCTCCCAACATATAACAAATACCCCTCATACATATCTAAACCATCATAATACAACTAAAGTAATTAGTTCTGATAAAATTCATAAAGTAATTATGATAACGTACAAACTACCCAAAATGAACCCCTATATCTTAGCGTATCACAAAGCATCATGATACGGCCTACTCGTATCCAATTGTGGACACGTAGCTAGTCTCACACACTCAACTTAAATCTTATTAGATCTAATTGACTAATAGACAAATACTTTGTGTGCCAATCCTAGATTTCCTCTAAATTGGACACAAAACTCAATATAGATGTCACAATAGTGGTCTTATGAACCTAGTTCTTGTTCCTATGGGTAGCCCTAAGCCAAGGACTTTCTAATGGTCAAATGCATGAATTTCCGTCTAAATTGAAGGAAAAATCAGAATTATACCTATAGGGAGATGGATTCCCACTGAAAAGCTTAAATGGATACAATTAGGACATACGATCTAGCCAATTCCTTCTTCTCCAAGTGCTTCTTACAATCCAAGCTCCAATGCTCCTTGGATGATAAAAATGGAAAGGAATGAGAGTGATTTGAGATAAAATTGGTGGAGGAATGAATCAATTTGGGGAAGAACACAATTGGGGATCAATTTTGGAATGAGGAATAAAGAGGAGAGAGAAATACTCCCCCATAATAGGGCCGGCCATGCTACCCCTCTCCTAAGCAAGACACAATATCTTATTTGCCCCCACTAATAAGTCATGAAGGGTATTTAATTAGGAAGGTTAATTAAGGAAGGTTCTAGTCCTAATGAAAGGTTAATCTAATTTCTAATTAAAGCAAAAAAATGGCTTAATGGACTCTAATGTGGCTAGTCTAACTATTGGGTTTAATGTGTCATATAATGTCTAATTAGGCCCACTAGTGTCAAGTCCAAATAATTAGTCTATTTCACTAATCAATAAATAACATAATATATAAATATAAACACAACATATGTAAATAATATGAATTGACAAAAATATATTTATCTAGAAATGTGGTAGTGACAACAACCATGATATTTCCTGAAAAAAAAAATCAAGAAATAGTTTAATGACAGAATACTATTATATATTAATAGTATATTGGCAGTATACTATTCTACAATATTGTAGAACTGTATATAGACTTGCTAAAAAATTAAAACCCCCATATAGTATACTAACAATATATTATTTTTTCTTTTTCAACAGACACTGGACTAATTAAAAAATAAATTATGTCACACAGTGTCAAACAATATACTGTCAGTATACTATTTGTACTTAAACTATGCAGAAGCAGCTTGGGCTTGGTTATTTTGTCACCAAAATATATCAAATTATCTCCCAATACCTTCTAATATGATTGTGGTAACTATTAGGAGATCCTAACATCAATTAGGTACTATAGAATTAGCTATCTTAACACATTGATCTAATGTGATACCTAGGGTCATAAATCCATACTTCATCCTTGATACATACCCAAACCCATGCCACAAACATAACATAAACAAATCTTATGATACATAAAAGAATGAATTACAATTGTTTAAAATAAAACTATGCATCATGAAAATTATGGAGATCAAAATGACACAAAATTATAAGTTTTATTTACTAGGCAAGATGTACTTGCCTTGCTTCCTGGGTCTCACCACCAAGCTTCTACCCGCCCCCCCTATAGGGTTTAGCCACCACCCATAAGTAAAATTGTTTCTAGAATATATATAATAATAAATATATACAAATATATCTTTTTTTTAATGTGCGTATTTTACTTATGTAGTATATATATGATTATAGCTATATATAAATAAAAAGTGTTAAATGAAAACAATTATTAAAAGAAAAAAATAAACCAAAAAAACATATACCATGTGAACAATGTTGTAGGCACTGTTCATTTGTCTCTAACCTCCTAAATCTCGCGCTACACAAATCAAATCTTTCCATATCAAAATTTTGGATTCAATTTTTCACAACACCAAATCAAACCTAAAGAAAATCCTTAAACTAGAATTTAAGTCTCCATAAATTATTCCAAACATATTAAATTTGAATTTCAAAATTTTCCTGTGAAAACTCATTCCACTTCCCTAGCCTCACATATGCACCATTTTCAACCGCGCCCGTGCAGCGATGAATAGTCGCCAGTGAAGCTGGCATCACAATGAGAACCCCCAAGCCCCGATGAGGCCTCCCGACCATCTGCGACCACCCGGATCACAGGGGACGGCTGCTGGCAACACCCAACACTGCATATGCGTTGTGCGGACTAACCATGTCTAGCCTGACTTTACATATTATTTTCTCCTTCATCCGTGTGCCATTTTACCTTTCGATTTCATAGTTCTATTTGAAATATAACCGTCATCAAACCCCATCAAATAGTTTAAATTAAATTGCATTAGGTAGCAGTAACAATTGACTATAAATATTGACAAATAAACTCCTTTATATATATGTCATAACAGAGCAAACCCGACCCAAAGCCCTCTGTTGGAAGGTCCCTATCTTCACCCATAGTTGGTCGAACATTGAACCGATTTAATCTACTCATAGACCACTTGACCCTCTAGGAAACCAGTTAATTAATTTAAATTATTTTTAATTGAAACTCAAGAAAAATCAATTACAAAATTACAAAAAAATTATTCTTGAAAGTTAAAAATCATTGATACTGGGTTGCTCCCATCAAACTGGACTATCTCATCATATATCGATTGTACCGAAAGACGCGTACGATCTACCCCGATGTGTGGACTTTGGCGGAATACAAATTGGTTGCGTGTGCGTGACAAAATTGACCTGTATATGTAAAAATCATCATATCATAAATTTTTTTTAAAAATTAATTACTTTATGCACGCTCGTCGTATCGCAACGAGACTTATGCCATTGGACTAGCAACATTTGACTCGCATGTGACCAAAGTTTTATTCGATTCTAAGACAGTTGACCGGATTACCCTTTTGTGGGCTCCACGATCCGATTCGACGGACGATTTTGAGATCGGTTCATCGGAATCCAATTTTGGACATACCATTGAGTTTGTATCGTCGTTCTGGTTTTGTTAGATATATAATTTGTAGATTTTGGACATGTTGATCTTAGCACAATTTTTGTTACAAAGCAGTTTATCGAGGGACACTATTTTGACCTGAAACTACCACTTTTGGCCCTGTGTCCAAATTAGACTTATGGATGGGCTGTTGGCACAGTATGGTCATATTCCAACCTTATTCTAATAATTGACGTAACCAGACTATAAACACATGGACTGCTATAAAGTACATCGACGCTATATCTACCGGAAGACACCTGCTATAGTCGTCTACAGCTATTTTGGTCTTTCTATTTTATTCTATATTTTTGTACTTTATTTGAGTCTAGAACTTATCTAAATTGTGTCACACATAAAAACTATATGGCACTCAAGTCCACTCAAATAAGCCTACCCAAAATCCAGTCCAAACCCAACTAAAACTGGACCTAAACTTGCAAACTGGGTTCTGGAACAAGGGTGACATAACTCGGCCAGAGTTTTGACTGAGCTCAGACCGAATTCAGTCAGGCCTAATTCTAGTCCCATGGTCTTCAGTTTATTCTACGAGTTCAGGGTGCAACATTTGAATTTATGAAGATTGGGGCATCCGAACTCTGCCCGAACTTGGTCAGGAAAAGTCCAGTAAATAGAGAATGAATTTCACCATTCCAAATCACTTATGTCACTTTCATATCTCTATCATCCGAGCTTTAAACTTTCTTATCACCAAAAAAACTCTTCAACAGCTTTCTAATTGCCAACGTATCTTCGGTTAGAAGTTTGTTCGAGTTATACTAGCTTGGAAATTCGGTTACTGTTTCCAAAGTTAGAAGACTGCATGCTCTTCACATTAAAGCGCGTATTTGTAAGAAGTTAGCGAGTACTTCGAATCAAAGCTCATAAGTCTGTAAGAAGTCTGCAAGCCTTCAGATCAATGCTTTTGTTGTATTCTATTTCACAAATAGCGGATTAACTCCGAGCAAGAGTTCTCAGACCTGGACTAATCCTCCATGAGGGTAACCAGGATAAAATCTCATATTTGCGTTTACTTTCTAAACTCTATTTACTTTATAATACTTATACTCTGCTAATACTCTTAGTCTTACTTATTATAATAGTTTTATAAGTTGAAAATTATCTTATTTTTAATTGGATTAGTGTCACACACACTCTATTCACCCCCTCTAGTGTAACGTCCCGCAACCGCTCGTAGCGTTACGCTGAGTCGGACTGAATGAATCAAATGCTGGTTACATTTGAAATGTCGGATTTCAGGAAGAAGGATTAATCGAGTTGGTTTCAATGTGCAGATGGCTAGCGGGTTCGATGGAAATCAGGTGTTCGTTCCGAACAGTACTGAATAGCTGAATGGAAGCGATAATGCCGTCTTCCTTAATCCGATCGGTCGGATGATTTGGAGAGCACGGCCTGCTCGCACGGTCATACCAGTTGAGTAGATCGCGCTTGCATCGGACCACGGGTTTAAAGGATTGGCCGTATCGGCAGGACAGGATGTCTAATGGGATCAATCAATGTGAGTGGGCTCTTTCCCTTCTCCTCTACTCCTTCATGCCTAATAATATGGAAAACACGTAAAGGCTTGAACACTTGGGCTGAAACATCGGGAAGCACTACACTAAGGCGTGCATAGAGTGTGCGTCGTTGGCTTGGTAGGATTGTGGCTTGAATGGTTTACGCGCTGGATAGTTGGATACGATAGCTAGATTATTCATTTGAGGCGATCGGTTGGATTACTTGGGATTATGCTTGGACGGTTGGAAATATACAAGTTGGAATGATACAATTGAGGCAATGGGAACATTGAGAATATCGGGAATTCGGGCGAGCGAGCGTGCATCCGTGCACGAGTATCACTTGGTCGCTTTGTCTTACAAAGCGAGCAGTTGTGGTTCGAAACCGAACAACTGCATCGGCGCGGGCATTGTGCCTCTTTTGGGGCATTGTGCCATGGGTTAGCTTCGAGCATAGGTGTTGCACCAATTTGGATTGTGTTGAGAAGAGGCTTCGTGCCTATGAAACACTTGATATTTTGATGCCTCGGGCTATGTTTTGAGGTCGAGTTTTGGGTTCTTGGAAGGACATGTTGGAAGTATGGTTATGGATGTGTTGGTTGGATTATTGATGGAACGAGTCTAGGATCGCTTGGTGGGGCGAGAATATTCGATCCTCTCGTCATACCTACGTGTCTGCATAGTCACGGACAACCTGGGTGGCACAGGGTTTGGTTTCCTCGAACGGGTGCTCCGGGACACCGAGACCGTTCGGCCATGGAGGAGATAATTGGGTAACGCGTCTTGGGCGCGGTGCCAGCGGTTGGATGCGATTCAGGTGGGTTAGCTACTTAACGCTGTTTCGAATAGAACCGCATTTGATCTGTCCGATCAACGTCCTTTATGGCCTTTGGCCAGTGACTTCATATAAGAATAGATATTGGCTTGCTTTACTTTGGTTGGTTTGTGCATCGTATAGGCGCGGCCACCTTGCCTCGGCAAGAGTGTGCACTCGAGAGTGGGATATATAAACTTTGGTTGAGGATGGATAT
The DNA here is from genome assembly GCA_036927795.1 of Iris macrosiphon. Taxonomy (NCBI): domain Eukaryota; kingdom Viridiplantae; phylum Streptophyta; class Magnoliopsida; order Asparagales; family Iridaceae; genus Iris; species Iris macrosiphon. The sequence continues at coordinate 105,957,433 of JAYESA010000002.1, forward strand.
TGAGGCGAGACTGATGGTTCGATATGTTATCGTGCAAGCGACGACATTGAGTTAGACGGGTCGGCTTTATATTAAATGCTTGTCGTTTGGTTTGAGATTGAATGCTAGCATGCTTAAACTGCTTTACTGCTTTCCTTAACATGTCATCCATATGCCATGAAATGAATCTAGGATTCAACTAGAAAGATCACCATATAACTGTTTGCATTCACTACTTTACTTAGTGTCGGCTTAGGCGAGTGGGTTACCCCGCTCACCAGTACGGTTGTGTACTGACCCACATTTGTGGGCATTATTTCAGGTACACAGACGTAGTGGCGCTGCTTGGATATACGGGACAAGATGTATGAACTGTAAGTACCTTTGTGGGCTAGAGAAAGAGCAAGAGTTATTTCATCGTCTCCGTGGCATCGCCTTTGTGGCATTGACTCGGGGCATCTCATTTGGACTCTATCGTGAGCTTCGCTGCGTATACTCTGATTGTGTGCTTGGTACACAATACTTGACTTCCGCTGCAACTTGTTGTTTCAATGATAACATTTGGTGTTTGACAACATCGTCTTGTACGAGCGCAACTCCAGGCTCGTACGGCATCACGTCCCGATGAGAACGATTGTCCTGCGGGAGAGCTGTAAACGTGGTGATTCACGTTCAGCGGGGACTATCGAGCTTGCGGGAGATTGGGGCGTGACATCTAGAGTGACTATAGTTGCCCCTTCATAGGATATTCTTAGTATCTCGACCATTCGAGACTTATTGGTGATGTCTGGCTTATAATCCGATGATGTCTGTTCAGATTTTTCTTTTCGTGTTAGTAATATAAGTAATAGTTTGGTAGCATGTTCGTATTTCAAAATTCGTGCATCAAAATTAAGATTTATCGATTCCAATGATCTTGTATCACTAAAATTGAAATAGTGACCATGCATGTCGCCGAGATAAGATCGTTAACCTAGTAGTTGATAATCTTGTCTTGATTTACGGGATGTAGTCTTCGCTACACGAATTATGAGATACAAATTTGGTATTTTTTAATCTAAAACTTACAAACCACTATATTAATAAATTATTAATAATAATATAGACTAGTATGACTCAGTTCCAGATAATTTGACTAATAAAAATAGCTTACGTGACATAGGTAATAAAATACTTTGACCCAACCAAATTTCCTGATTAAGGAGTTGTTGGAAATTAATATTATTATTATAATTATAACTATTTCTGTGTGTGATATATTATTAGTGATTTGGGTTGTTGATATATACAAGGAGTATGGTCCGCTGATTCATGGATAGACTTGGCTAGACATTGGTCTCGTAACTCAGCATTCTTGGATGCACACCAGGCAAGTATACATTGCCATTTTTGATACTCAGTATATTACATGATTTATTTATATTTCTGTTGCATTCTTACTATCCTATTACTATTGATACCATGATATCTTATATGATTATTCCTATTGGCACATGTTAGATAAGATATACGGATTGAGTGTTGCATTGCATGCTAGGTGATCCAATCTGATATTATATATGTTATTAATTGTACCCATTACTTATTAGAGGCTGACTGGACGCATTATGGATTCGATTCGATAATATCATGGGGTGGGAGGGAACAACTACTAGCATAGGGACTACTATTTTGTTACTTTCCTCTAGTTGGCCACTAGTGACTCGGTTGAGCGCTACATGTGTCATGCATTTATTACTTGTTAAGAGAGCTCATGTGTAGAATATTGTCCTCAAAGTACATGTTACACCTAGACTGGTTAGAAGTTATAGTTCATGAGTTACTTGACATCTCTCTCGTCTATATTTACTGTTTATCATTTGGCATTTATATTATGTATCTTGCTATGTCCCTCTAAGGACTTGGTCTTCTTTCAGGTTATTGTAAAAGCATAAAAAATCTCTACCCATGCGCCACTACTTATTCAGTGTCTCATGCACCAGCAGCGCCATGCGCCACTACTCCTCTAGTATCCCATGTGCCCGCAGTGCCATGCGTCACTACTCCTCTAGTGTGTGCCTGCAGCGCCATACGCCACTACTTCTTCAGTGTCACATGTGCCAGCAGTGCCATGCGCTACTACTCCCTTTGAGATCTCCATGAGCCAAGCGGTAGTGTTCCCAAGTTACAATCATAATCATTTGGGCATGACACTTGTTATGAGTATTATGGGCATTAGCAACCCCATATCTTGACTTGCCACGTGATGGCCTTAAGGTCGCGTGGGCCAACATACCAGTCGCATACGTACGTGCATGCATGAAGCCTTCTCAAGGCTATAAATATTGGACGCTTCCCCACATACAAAAAATGACCACCACCACTAAGAGAACAGAGAATAGAAGAAGAAGACAGAAGCGCCTGAAGCCTCATCAAACTCCTTGGTCCCAGATCGTCAACAGAGTTAAGGAGCCACTGCAGTGCTCGATCTCCACCGTCATACCTTTTCAGATTATTTTTTATTGTACTTAGAATCTTCTATATTGGGGATTTTTTGTACTATTTGTCAATTCCCAATCAATACAAAAGTTCATACAACTTTTTTGAGTACTATTTTTGCGCGATGTCGACAAAAATGGCAATTCTGCTGGGAAAAAGTTTCTCATCCAACGTGAAGCTGGGGACGCAATCCGTCGTAGCCAAGTTAGGTTTAACTCAAAGGATGTTGGTTGTTCGCTTTGACCAACATGCATTTAAAGATATGCTGGACAAGCCGAGCTCTCCAATAAGGCACGTACGACCTCGCAAAACTCACAAAATACGGGACGTCAAGGTCGTTGCGCCAAGCCCGAAGTTGGTACCTGATGCATTGGCAATTCCCACTACAGTTTCACACGCGGTTGACCTGTATCCCGCCAACAAGTTGAGGTCTTTAACGAGGCCTGTACGCCCTCAAATATTTTGTAGGATTTGGGTTGCCAAAGCTGCTTTGCTAAACCCGAACTCCATTCCAGAAGTACCGCCAACCACATATAAGGTTGGCACGCATCCTATCTCCATCTCCAAAGCCTTCCTTGAAAGGAATGAAGTCTCAAGATGCGTGCACGCAGCACCGTCTAGGCAGGAAAGGACGTACTCATCACAGGAGCATGAAGTCTCCTCCAAACAAGGATGCTGTCAACAAGGAATCGTACAGTCCTAACTTGGATTCCGTTTACTACGCGCCTAAGGGCGTTGGTTCAGGAAAACCAAAATCAACCTGAGCCATGCGCGCTCAAGGGGCTGTGTCGCCGCTCCCTAATAGCATACGACGTTGGTCGTTACACGCGCTGATAATGGAAGACTCTATAGGGCAGACCCAGGCGCTCATGTTCCGGATATGGGTCGACCCTTAGAGCCTATCCAAACCCACTTAGATGCCGTAGTTGCTCTTAAACAATGTCACAGTGTCGAAGAATAAATAATATGGTGACAGACCCATGCGCCCAGTTTGGCTACGCGCTTGTAGTAGGTCTGTCTCATATCAAGTCTTCTAGGAGCAAATATTTCACTTTTACCTCTATGTGCAAGGCTTGGCCGAGCACGTGAGATGGGTGCAAAAGTGAAGCTTCAATCGTCTAATTTACATAACGTGATTAATCACAAGTAAAAGACGAAAGAGGCAACCCTAGCACATGATATGTCCTCTCGAAGACACACTTGTGCCAACATCATCATCAATTGATGATGTACCGAGGCGCCAGTCCCTCCAACTAGACAGTTGGTGTTCCAGCAATTTTAACCTACAGTACTAACCCGACGATATTCTAGGAAACAACTAAACGACGATGAAGAATTGCCAGTCGCTTCGTGTTGCTCGACATGGATCTCTCCTCCTATGAAGAAGATCTAGAAGAAAAGCTCACATAACCAAAGGGTGTCGGTCAATGCACCGCGAAGTTGTCCGAGGGGCAACAGACAAGTACCTTCTGTGGGGGTATTCTAAGGCACACGCTTAAGAACAAGAGCTGAGGGTAGCCATACCTTCCTGATTGAACCTGTAATCGAAGCTGGGGGTAGCATTCCACCTGTGTTACACGACAATCCATCCTTCCAAGAGGAAAGTGAATCTTTTTACACGAATGACAGCTTAACTAGGGTAGACATACACTCCAGGATGAGCCCGCAACTGACACTTGGGGTAGCATATCCTTCCAATAATGAAAATGATGCATCCCTACCAACTCTCCCCGAGGATAATGAGACTCAGACATCGGAGGCAGAAAGGGAGGTATCCACCTTCTGGTCCACCTCCTTCCACGTAATGCTAGTATATATAGCAGGAGACGAGCTTGGCACGGAATACAGAAACCATAAACGCCTTGAGGCACTCGAAGCCATGGTGCAGGCTCTGAGCACTTCAATGTAGACTCTGACTGACACAGTGTTGGAACTAAGTTGGTCCCAATACAGCCGTAAGCCTCGGGATGAACAAATCCAGACCAGAGAACCAACAAGGAATCCAGTATGCCTGATCCGGCTTCTCAGGTTGCAAGTCGCTAGACTGTACCTCGATCCTCTGTCGCTATTCTACCAGACGATATCCATGAGATGCTTCGGGACTTGCATGCCTGCATTAATGCTCAAGATAATCAAGATAGGCTCCAGAAGCTTGGATCTGGCAATCTTATCCTCCCGAATATGGTAATATGGTATACCCTCCCAAATACAAGCCACTATCTCTAAGTACATTTGACGGGAAGATGTTACCTCATCATTATATGAGATACTTACAGTCCACAATGGATCATTTACCTCGGGATGACACCCTACTCACTAATTTATTTGTTGGAGTGTTATCCGATGTTGCTTTCGAGTAGTTTTGTAGCCTCCCTGATAAGTGCATCTTATCCTTTGAAGACCCAAACTCTCTCTTACACGCTCAATTCTACAAAGGAGGGATGGATATGACTATGTCCTCCCTCATGGAAATTACCAAAAATGATAGAGAACTGGCACAGGAGTACATTGAACGCTTTTGACTGGCAATGTTAAAGTTACCTCCTGGTATCCTCGAAGCCATAATGATGGACACTTGTCGAAAGAACCTCTTACCATCAGTAAAACTCTGGATGGCATCTGGCCTATTTTGTGACTAGATAACATTTATCATAAGTGTCATTATTGTAGAAAGGAGCGCAAAAGATGCCCGCTTAGTGGGATTCCAAGCCCCCATCAATGATGACAAGGAAAAGTGTCCTTTCACCACTAACAACAGTCTAGACATTAAAGTAAAGTAAGCCCTGACGGTCAATGTGTCCAAAAGTCTGACCTCACCTACTACCAAGCCAAAACAGCCACAAGAGTACAGGAGACCTATTCCTTTGAGGACGATGACGTTATCGAAATCATCAAAGTATTAGGGAAGGGTAACAAACTCTGGCTACCTGATACCAAATTCCCTGATAAAGTATGCCAGGTTGATAATCCTAAGTACTACTGCTACCATCTATATGTCCATCATGCCATGCGAGATTATTACATACTAAAAAGACAAATACAATGGTTAATCGACTCCAAAGGCCTCACTTTAGACTTTGAAGACAAGACGGTCACCACAAACATGGTGTCCCTCTAGTTCGGTACTTGACCGACAACAGAGGATCAAGACAGTGTCATTCCCATACCTAGGACGACAATGGAAGTTGTTAACCTTCCTCCAGCCCGAGCAGAAGGGTTGGTTCCCCTAAATACTCCGAGATGTAAAGTCATGTGGGTTCATCTAGACCTCATTTCGGATATAACACAGCCATCAATGCCTCTTGCTTTCAAGTCCAAGAAGATTGAGTCATGTCACACGGTCTCTCCATCAACAGACGAAGCTCTCGCTAGCATAACAGGGCCGGGTCTAGCTTATCAACACGACTACAATGCTCCTGACGATGGTACACCTCAAACTGGTACACCTCCTACCTCTGATCCGGGTCCATCCCAGCTTCTTGTAGCGAACAAGGAAAAGTAGAAGGAGAAGCTCTATGATAAACCTCTACAAAAAATACAACTCAAGGGCTGGAGAAGCCTTATAACTTCGATATTTGGTACAGCTGGCTAGCACTCTCACAAAATTGTCACTCTTCGAGTTCCTTCGTCACTCCAAAAAGACTCGTTATGATCTAAGTAAGGCATTGCAAAATGCCATCTCTTATCGCGCCCTGGTCAAGCCACCAACCGAGAATCCTGCAGCATGCCCCCACTGCAACAATGTGATGGAGACAATTACGAATATCACACTTTCCCAGCAAGATATGCTGCTGAAGAATAACAGGCACGATCGTCCCCTGTATTACATAGGGTACATTGGAGTCATTAAGGTGGATCGAATGCATATCGATCTCGGATTATCTCTTAGCATCATCCTATGAAGCCTGCTGCAGACCTTGGGAATTCTGATGCATCGGCTGGCAGCCACCAATACTACTATTAGCGGCTTCAATGCGGGAAGAAGCTACCCGCTAGGCAAGATTCGTCTAAACATAGGTGACTTTCTATGTCATCGTCATGGATGTATCCTAAAATGTTCTACTATGGCATCCATGGATACATGAGTATATGATTGTCCCATCCACTCTCCACCAGTGCTTAAAATATGTCAACAAAGACGGCATCGTCAAGATAGAATTTGCGACATAGATTCTTTCAAAGGGGTCGAGATGTACTACTCCGATTTAATCTTATAAAAGCAAATCCACCAGGACAAAGAAGATAATGATGCCGATAATGAAGCTGACACTGTTACAACTTCGTGCAATCCCTTAAGGGTCTGACTCAAAGGACGCCAAGCCCAAACGACTACACCCCTCATGGCCAAGCTTCAAAGAAGGGCACCTGAACCCTCAGTAGTCAAACTCCAAGGATAGAGGCACATGTCAGACAAGGATCCCCTTGCCGTAAGATCCCCAGGGACGCTGGTAGTCAAGCTCCGTAGGAAAATTTTAGCATCGTCAGCGTCATTGACAACCACCGAAGAAGATGAACTGGAAGCGTATATTGTGGCATCTACTGACGTAACATCCTTCGATGATATAATCCCTTCAGAGGAAGCACCACACTTCCTCAAAAAAGGCTTCTCATTGAGTTGCGTTGTTATTGCGCATTGGGGCACCGCATATTCTTTGGAGTATGGTCTAGGTTTTCACCTGCATACCCTAGTGGATACAGCCCATACGGTAAACCGAATCCTGCTTAACCAAGACTCATGTTTTATAGTTCCGACAAGAAAAAAGGGGACAAACCCATCATTTTTGAAATAGTTGAAGGTCATCGAGATTTTGTCTCAGAAGAGCCAGAAACAGAAAGTGGTAGAATGCAACTTCACCGCTACAGCACAAAGACTAAGCGTATTCTCCAGAAGATGGGATACAACCTGAAAAGTGACCAGGATCTAAATTATGCCTAAGGACGACGCCTACCACAACATCACTTCGCCCCCAAGGGCAAGTCTGAGATGTATTACCAGCGGATCAATCATGGTTTGGGATACATCACACCACCTACAACCCCTGAAGAATTGGGAGAGGAAGATGAAATACGATCTTACTCTTCACAGTCTTCCGCTTGGGACTCCAACAACAGCATCAAAGACGTACTTAAACAAAAATTATCCACCAACATGGTATTAGCTGATCCAGAAGAGGATAATGAGTTTACTATAGAACTCTTTGAAGTGGAACCGTGGGCTCAAAAATTGGAATCATTCTGGGAGTTATGGTTCGAGCAGCAGGAACCTCCTCCTGAGGACGATGTTGTACAAGTTGATTTGGGTGAGGATATTGCTCCTAAACCCATTTTCATCAGTAGAAATCTTTCCGCAGAATAGGGTGAATCCCTTTGTGAGCACCCTAATTTTTTATATAGGGCTAGTTCGGTAATTAATAATTATTTTTTTATTTTATATATTTATTCGATAATTTAATTGAACTTTGGAAACCAACTCCCATGGTTTTAAGATCTTAAGTGGAACACTAGCCTTTACCTTCCAACCAACATAGCATGCTCGACTTAGACGGGTCAAATTAGGCTCCTGCCATGACTGTCCCACACAAATTCGTAATCCCATGACTTTTTTGGGCGCACAACTTTTACGACACAATTATGAGAAAACGATGATTTAATTAACCCTTTTGTCGTGGCATACAATTTTAACATGCTATACCAACCTATTGCTTCTAACCTAATCCATGCTATGAGCCTAACTTATCCTATTACACACTTGACACTTGAGTTACGTTATTTAAACCCCCGCATGCTCCCAATTTAATATTAAATAGAAAATAAAATTTATGGATTATTTAATTAATTTAATATTTGGTAAATAACTTTTAAATTAATATAAATTTGGTTATAAATTAATTGTTGGAGGAAATATAAATTTTCTAGAATTTTTCCAAGTGCCTAACTATTTTTGAGTATTTTTTGTATATAATTATTGAATAAATAAAACAAAAGAAAAGGAAAAAAAGATATAAAATCGAAACCCATTAACCCAAACCCATTAACTAAACCCAAATCCAAACCTAAACTTTAAACCCTTTCCCCCACGTACAAGAAGTTCCCCCCCCACATTACATATAAGTATATATAGCATGTAAACAAACCTAAAACCCTAACCCTAATCCCACACCACCTCCACCATTATCCACGCCTACACCATCCCCTACACCCGTCTGAGCCTCCGACCGCTGCAGCCCCGCCGACCGCCGCAACAGCGTTGGAGCGCCGCCATAGCAGCCGCGCGGCCGACAGCAACAACAGCAGTAACAACTCATTGCAGCCCCCCTTTGCACGAAGGTTCCACCCTCCTCGGTCGACCATTTTGTGTCCTGTCTTTGCTGGTATGTTCACAACCTAACCCTCTAGGATTCTCTTCGAGTAGAACAAATTTAGGCACCCGGGTTTGATCGAAAAATTGACCGAAAGTTGGCCGAAAAACTGTTCGTAAACAGTTTAGAAATTCATTCCAAGTACCCCTGTTCATGTCCAAATTTCTACCATCTCGTTAATTATTTTCAAAATATAATTGAAAGGACTTCTTCACAATATAACCAAGATTTTTACCTTCTTTTAGTTTTTATTTTATTGCTTTAATGGTTAAATTATTCTGGTTCCAAAACGACAAAAAACTTGTTTTTAAAACACCCAAAATCTCGTGATACGGGGTATGTCCCGTCAAACGAGGCGACTTTATCGTGTGCGAGTTATATCGAAAGGCGCGTAACATAAACACGGACGTGTGGGCTTTCGAGGAACTTGATTTGGATGTGCATGCATACAAGAATCAATGCGTATCCGTCAAAAATACCGTATCGGCCTATTTTGACACTCGTCATAACTTCGTATGTACTCGTTAATTCGCAACGAAACTTGTGCCATTAGATTCACAGAGTTATGCTGGCCATGTGACCCAAGTTTGGTTCGATTCTGAGAACGTTGACGAAACATCATTTTGTGGGCCCCACGATATCACATAACGGGCGATTTCGTGATCGGCTTATCAAAATCCAATTCTGGATATTTTGTTGGGTTTCTGCCATCTTTTTGGACTTGTAGACACTAAGTTTGACAAATTTGGATAACTTTGTATTTGATACATTTTTTGGTGCAAAGTAGGCCACAAGTGGACCCCGTTTTGACCTAGAACTGTCAATTTTGCCCTGTGTCCAAATTGGACTTATGGGTAGTCAATCCTAGCTATTTCAACTATTCTGAAAATAATGGTAATATTTTTTTCAGCATCGGAAGGTGTACATGCTGATTCCACTTTCCCAGGAGTAGTTGATGGAGTTCAGAACCCAGGTAAGTGTACATTGCCAAACCTGTAGAGATCCTGTTATATTATTTTGCTTGTGTTCTTTCCATATATATTTATTCTGTGTTTTACCAGTTTAACCTAGGACCGTGATACGTTGCTTAGCGTCCGAACAAGATTCGGGTGTCGATGCCATGCGCGAAGTCATGCAACGTCACTTAGAGAGTTGATTCCACGATCATATTTTTACGTGCTTGCTTTACCAAGTACGCCATACCGTAGGATACTTGACACTATTTCATATGAAAGAATCTTTCATGAGTTATTCATGGTGATTCTGTATAGGCTTACAGGATTCATGACATGAGACTTGCATATTGTATGGATATTATTATGACTCATTGTACTAGCTAGAGGTCATGATCTTGCGTGTTATAGAAATGAGACATCATGGACATGAGACATTAGGTTATATTGGGTGGGGAGAGACACACAGGTTATAGGCTGATTATTTATTTATATACTACTGGAGGTGCCTTAGACTCTGTCTTAGATCTTTGGCACATATACTGGAATCGTGATACTACTTGCTACCATGAGCTCCCTGACACAGAGCCTGTAGTGGTCTCAGCCTGAGTACTAGTGATGCTCTCATTTGCATTTCACTTAGCTGGTTACATAGCTTGCCCTGAGGATCTGCCTATATTTACTTGATGTATTTTATTTGGCTTGCCTGTTTATTGTACCTTGCTATATCCCCTGAGGACCTGGATCCGGATTATGTCCCCAAGTCTAGACGTGGAGAGCTATCGCGAGGTTTACGGGGCAGGTGCTACTATTGGAGACATACAGGTTGCAGAGGACGAGGTTGTTCTGGAGGATTTCTCTTGAGCACACAGTATTCTCACCATTCATTATTATGCTTAGTGTTCTTGGATATTGTACTTGGAGTTATTTTTCTTTTCATTTTGATGACCGGTTATTCCCCGTGACATTATTTATATTGCTTTGGTTGGACAGATCATTTTATATTATTATGATTGGACTTGTCATTTTGTGATTTCGTTACTTATTGTGGATAAGATTAGATATATAGACTGTGATAGGTATTTGTAGACCATTTTATATGTATTACAGCTTAAGTGCACTCTAATGGGTCCATTAAATTGGGTTTGCCCATTAGAGTTGTGATGCTGGCCATTGTCACGTGGCTAGTCCCTTGGTATTTTGGGACTGGGGCGTGACATAATTTTTATGGTGGCCCATGCATGTCTACGAATATATTGCTTTGATTTTAACTAAGGGACCAAGCAAGCCTGCAATAAGGATATGATAAATTATAGGATCTCATCCACATATTGACATGTTCTTAACCTCTATATCGGATTTGAATTATTTCTTAACTTGCTTCATTCTTGATTCAACTGTTCGACCCTACACTGAAACCGATAGAAGAAGAGAAGGCAAAGAAATTCTTTGACGGGCTTGAGCTTGTAGTTATAGAGATAGATTGGCGCAGTTACACCTACTTCTTATACGGACATCCTTGTAGCAGCTCAAAGCATAGAACGCATCCACAGGAGGGAGTCCAGCCAGAAGAGACCGTACGCATTAGTACTAGCTCGAGCACCATACGGGGAGCCTGCAAAGTGACCCCAGATGAATCCACCCCAGAAAGCAGCATCATGAGCCCCATCTCTTCTTACTTGTCACTACTGTGGCAAGGTAGGCCATATTGAGAGAGAGTGCAGACGCAAATTGGGATTATATTTAGCTTGAGGATCCAGTCAGCATTCAGTCATGGATTGCCATGAGCATCAGGGAGAAACACCAATGGTTCACCGACTAGCTTTACCAGCACCGGAGCCAGCCCAGCAGCCACATTGACAAGCTTATCCAGCACCAGGAGCATCACAGGCGGAAGATGGAGGATTTAGACCACCAACACCGGGAGGATATCAACCAAGGCCACCCTTGGCACCACAGGTAGCACTCTTCCAACAGGCCCAACAACGACAGAGGGTACCACCATAGGGACATGGACAGGCTTTTGCGATGACAGTGGAGGAGGCACGGACTCGAGGAGTAGAGAATATGGGTATGATTTAGTCTTATCATAGCTATTTATAGTAACGAATATTTCTAGTAATACTTTAGCGTGTGCCTGTTAGTTCCATTCCCTAGCCTATACCTAGTATTATGTTAGCATGAACTTGTTAGTCTAGAGTAGTAATATGTAAGTGGTACCAAAGTTTTCATAAGTTGTAGTTGATCATCGCTCTAATCAGACTCCTTTACTCTTGAGTTACTTACCTCTCAATGCCTAGGGAAAAGTTTTTATTGCTTTCCTACATGTTCTGCTTGAACAAAACCCTCACCCTTCCTCTCAATTTTTTTCTTGTTCATGGTTGCTTATCCTTTGTGTCATGCTTCATAAATGTCATACAACCCCGTCATCTCTTCTGGAGCAAATATTTCCTGACCGGTTACATTTTATTTTTCTTAATTGTGAGGACGCAATTCTTTTAAGGTGGGTAGATTGTGAGCACCCTGATTTTTATATAGGGTTAGTTCTATAATTAATAATTATTATTTTTATTTTAAATATTTATTCGATAATTTAATTGAACTTTGGAAATCAACCCCCATGGTTTTAAGATCTTGAGTGCAACACTAGGCTTTTTCTTCCAACCAACCTACCATGCTCGACTTAGACGAGTCAAATTAGGCTCCTGCCAAGACTGTCCCTCACAAATTCGCAATTCCATGACTTATTTTGGTCGCACAACTTTTGCGACATAATTACAAGAAAACGATGATTTAATTAACCCTTTTGTCGTGGCATACGATTTTAACACGCCACACCAACTCATTGTTTCCAACCAAATCCATGCTATGAGCCTAATTGGTCCTATTGCACACATGACACTCGGGTTGCGTTATTCAAACCCCCGTATGCTCCCAATTTAATATTAAATGGAAAATAGAATTTATGGATTATTTAATTAATTTAATATTTATTAATATTTAGTAAATACCTTTTTAATTAATATAAATTTGGTTCTAAATTAATTGTTGGAGGAAATATAATTTTTCTAGAATTTTTCCAAGTGCCTAACTAATTTTGGAAATTTTCTGTATATAATTATTGAATAAATAAAATAAAAGAAAAAAAATCGAAACCCATTAACTAAACCCAAATCCAAAACCCTAAACTTTAAACCCTTTCCCCCACGTACAAGAAGTGCCCCCCTATGTTACATATAAGTATATATAGCATGTAAACAAACCTAAAACCCTAACCCTAATCCCACACCACCTCCACCATCACCCACGCCTACACCACCCCCACCACCCGCTGAAGCCCTGCCGACTGCCGCCGCAGCACCGGAACGCCGCCGCAGCAGCCGCGCGGCCGACAGCAGCTGTAACTCATTACGGCCCCCTTCGCGCGAAGGTTCTACCCTCCTCGCTCGAACGTTTTATACCCCGTCTTTATTGGTATTTTTACAACCTAACCCTCTAGGATTTTCTTCAATTAGAACGAATTTAGGCACCCGGGTTTGATCGAAAAATTGATCGAAAGTTGGCCAAAAAACTGTTTGGAAATAGTTTAGAAATTCAGTCCAAGTACCCATGTTCATGTCCAATTTTCTACCATCTCGTTAAGTATTTTCAAAATATAATTGAATTTTTTTTTTCACAATATAACCAAGATTTTTACCGTTCTTTTAGTTTTTATTAGTTTGCTTTAATTGTTAAATTATTATGGTTCCAAAATGACCAAAAATTTATTTTTAAAACACCCAAAATCTCCTGATACGTGCTACGTTCCGTCAAACGAGGTAACTTCGTCTTGTGCGAATTATACCGAAAGGTGCGTAATATAAACGCGGATGTGTGGGCTTTCGTGGAACTTGATTTGGATGTGCGTGCACACCGGAATCAACACGTACCCATCAAAAAATACCGTATCGGCCTGTTCTGACACTCGCCATAACTTTTTTTATACTTGTCGATTCGCAAAGAAACTTGTGTTATTGTATTCACAGTGTTACCCTGGTCCTGTGACCCAAGTTTGGTTAGATTCTGAGAACGTTAACGAAACGTCATTTTGTAGGCCCTACGGTTTCACATAACGGGCGATTTCGTGATCGGCTCATCGAAATCCAGTTCTGGACATTTTGTTGGGTTCATGCCATCTTTCTGGACCCGTAGATACTAATTTTGACAAACTTGGAGAACTTTATCTCTGGTACATTTTTTGGTTCGAAGTGGGCTACATGTGGACCCCACTTTGACCCAAAACTATCAATTTTGCCCCTATGTCCAAATTGGACTTATGGGTTGTCAATCCTAGCTATTTCAATTATGTCAATCCTAGCTATTTCAATTATTCTAAAAATAATGGTAATGTTTTTTCAGCATTCGGAGGTGTTCGTGCAGATTTTACTTACCCAGGAGCAGTTGACGGAGTTCAAAACCCAGGCAAGTGTACCTTGCCAAACCTGCAGAGATCCTGTTAAAATATTTGCTTGTGTTTTTTCCATATATATTTATTCTGTGTTGTACTTGTTCAATCTATGACCGTGAGACGTTGCTTAGCATCCGAACAAGATTCGGGTGTCGACGTTGTACGCGGAGTCGTGCAACGTCACTTAGAGAGTTGATTCAACGATCCGATTTTTACGTCCTTGCTTTACTAAGTATGCCACACCATAGGACACTTGACAATATTTTATCTGATAAAATCTTTTCTGAGTTATTCATGGTGATTCTGTACTGGCTTACAGGATTCGTAACATGAGACTTGCATATTGTATGGATATTATTATGACTCGTTGTACTAGCTAGAGGTCATGATCTTGCGTGTTATGGACATGCGATGTCATGGACATTAGACATGAGGTTACATTGGATGGGGAGAGACACTCAGGATACAGGCTGATTATTTATATATGTACTACTGGAGGTGCCTTAGACTCTGTCTCAGATTTTTGGCACAAATACTGGAGTCGTGATACTACTTGCTGCTATGGGCTTCCCGACACAGAACCTGTAATGGTCTCAGCCTGTGTACTAGTGATGCTCTCATTTGTATTTTACTTAGCTGGTTACATAGCTTGTCCCGAGGATCTGTTTATATTTACTTGCTGTATTTTATTTGGCTTGAGTGTTTATTGTACCTTGCTAAGTCACCTTAGGACCTGGATCCGGATTATGTCCCCAGGTATAGACGTTGAGAGCTATCCCGAGGTTTACGGGACAGGTGCTACTATTTGAGATGTACAGGTTGCAGAGGACGAGATTATTCTGGAGGACTTCTCTTGAGCACTCAGTATTCTCACCATTCATTTATTATGCTTAGTGTTCTTGGAAATTTGATCTTGTAGTGACTTTTGGATATTGTACTTGGAGTTATTTTTTTTTCCATTTTGATTGGACATATTATTTTATTTGATCTTGTAGTGACTACTATTGGAGACGTACAGGTTGCAGAGGACGAGGTTGTTCCCCGTGAAATTATTTATATTGCTTTAATTGGACAAATTATTTTATATTATTGTGACTGGACTTGTCTTTTTGTGATTTCGTTAGTTATTGTGGATGAGATTAGATATATTGACTGTGACAGGTATTTGTAGACCATTTTATATGTATTATAGCTTAAGTGCACTCTAACGGTCCATTAAATTTGATTTCACCATTGGAGTTGTGCTGCTGGTCGTTGCCATGTGGCCAGTCCCTTGGTATTTTGGGACTGGGGCATGACACCCTTGTCCAACTTTTTAGGGAAAACATCAATGTCTTCGCATGCAACTACGAAGATATGCCGAATTTGGATCCGTAAATCGCGATGTAGAAACTCAATATCCTACCAAACGCCAAGCCAATAAAGAGACAACAACGACAATTTCGCCCAGACATTATGGAAGCCATCGAAGCTTAGGGAAATAAACTAATAGCAATGGCTTTACCTGCGAAGAACAACACCCATATTAGGTAGCTAACATCTTCTCCGACATAAAAAAGAACGATAAAATTAGAGTTTGTATTGACTTTCGCAATTTGAATGCGGCTTACCCAAAGGACGAATTCCCTCTCCAAATTACGGATATGATAATCGACAACACTTGTGGCTTCGGGCATATGTCCTTCATGGACGGGTTCTCAGGCTACAACCAAATCAAGATATTTCCAGACGATGAGAAACATACGTCATTTCGGACACCAATAGGGGTTTGTTGTTATACCGTAATGCTCTTCGGTCTGAAGAATGCATGCGCTACATATAAACGAGCTATGATCACTATCTTTCGTGACCATATGCGCAAGACAGTAGAATGTTACGTTGATGACATCGCTGTCAATAGCCATTTTCAAGACGATCATCTCTATAACCTGAAGATGATATTCGATTTAATGCGAGCCCAGCAGCTCAAGATGAACCCGACCAAGTCAATCTTGGGAGTCTCTAGCGGTAAATTTTTTGGCTTTATCATAACTTCAAAGGGTATTTATATTGACCAAGAGAAGACAAAGGCTATCATGGATATGCACCCTCCAAAGAACCTACGAGAACTTCGCAGTCTTCAAAGAAGACTGGCATATATTAGGAGATTCATAGCCAATCTCTTCGAACAATGCCGATCATTTACTCTGCTCATGAAGAAGAGAGTCTCTTTCACCTGGACGAAAGAGTGCCAACAAGCATTCGACGACATTAAGAAGTATCTCACGAACCCCTTGGTGTTTGTGGCCCCAATCGTGGAAAACCCCTTCTTACTCCACGTTCGAGCAAAGGATCATTCTTTTGGCGCTATTCTTATCTAAAATAGCGATGAAGGCTATGAACAGACTATCTACTATCTCAGTAGAATGAGGATCGAAGCAGAATATAGATACAACTCGGTTGAGAAAGAGTGTTTTGCTCTAGTATTCGAGAGCCAAAAGATACGTCATTACTTGACAAGGCAAACTATCTATGTGATCTCTCGAGTGACCCCCCTCAAAGTCCTCATGAACAAGCTCGGGGCACTTAACTCTCGCCTAGCCACATGGGCAATTCTATTGTCACCCTATGACATGACTTTTGTCTCGTAAAAGGCTGTCAAGGTCCAAGCATTGGCCGACTTTCTAGTAGCTCATCCGATGCCAAAAACTTCAAAACTCTACCAATATATATATATATATATATATATATATATATATATATATATATATATATATATATATATATATATATATATATAGGGTAAACGGGATATGAGCTATAGGCTCATATTTGTATATGAGCCATGCACATGTGGACTATTAAAAATGGATTCCTAATTCCTATGTGCACCCATGTGCACTAGTAAACTTTATTCCTATTGGTCCCCATATGCATTGGCTCATGTAGGAATATGAGTAAATGGCTCATATCCCTATATATATATATATATATATATATATATATATATATATATATATATATATATGTGTATGTGTGTGTGTGTGTGTGTGTGTGTGTGTGTGTGTATTCCAATTGGTTTAGGAGGGTGCTCATTTTCTAGTTACGTAGAAGACGGAATGGAGAGAAGATAGAACCCAAAATAGAGTTATTATATAGATTTTTGAGTAGTTTTAGCTCTTATATATCCGTAGTTGGATTCGTTGTTTCTTCGTGGTTGTCACAATCACTTCAAGCAGTAGAAACAACAAAAGATGTGCTCCAAGTGGTGTGCGAGTTCTCCAATCCTTCCCTTTTGGAAATGGTTCACAATGCTGCTTGTTGATGCAATAATCTTCACATACTTTGTTGGAAGGAGGACTAATTTTAGAAAGACCGGTAATCATCTTCTTCTCACAAAATGTCTTTTATGCATCAATGTTTAAATGACCATAGCAAAAATCCCAAATCAATGTTGGATCTTTTATCTCGGACATATAACAGGAATTGACACTCTTGATTCACATCAGAAACAACCTATTTGGTTTCCTTTTAGCATGAAAAATTAGACCCCATTGAGGATCATAAACTTCACAAGCCCTATTTTTATTGTACACACATATCCCTTCTCTTCAAGTTGACCAATACTTAATAGATTACTCTTCAAATCAGGAACATAAAATACATTTGAAATAATTTCAACTTGACATGTTTTAGTTCTAATTTGAATAACTCCCTTCCCAGACCTTTATAGTAGAATTATCACCTAATATCACAACAACGTGAAATGCTTCATCTAAAAAAGAGAAAGATGACTTACGACCACAACATTGCAAAATTCTTCAATTGCTTGGAATAAGTAATATTTTCCTTTCAAGTCCTTCAACTTCAGTTCATCCAACGTTCTTCTGTGTGCTGCTGTCAACACCTCTCCATCGAGAGGTTCACTAACATCGGTTTCAATGCGGCCCATACTCCTTCGACGTCAGGAAGTTCTCCATTAACATACTACAATGATTATAGTAACCATCGAAGAGAGGTATTGAAGAATGCACGTAACTGCTCTATGTTGCATAATCATTGCTACAGCAAGTCACCAAAGCTTTTGCTTTTTTTCTGCCTCAAGCCTAGTGAAGCTCTGGTATCAAATTATCAAAGAAACTAAAGAACTTGAAATATGGTGCAAGAGAAGTATTGGAGTTGAAATATATATATATATATATATATATATATATATATATATATATATATATATATATATATATATATATATATATCTTAATCATAAAGTTCATCCAATGATGAATCTAGTGATATATCACTTATTGAATGTGGTACTGATTGTGAATGTAATAAAATATACTGCAGATAAAGATATTTACTATTATAAATCGATAGTAGAAATGAATGATTATCAATAAATACTTTAACCCTGGATGAAAAGAAAGAAGTAATAGAAGCTTTATTAAATGATAATATCAGTTCTGAAATAAAAATAAAAATAATTGATTTAATAGGAGATAAGTCAAAAAATAAGATTCAGACTCCTATTGAAGCCTATAATATGGCTGAAGTAATCTCTAGATATAGAAGTAGACAGATAAAACCTGTTACTATTCAGGAACTTCAGGGTGAGATTAAAATATTAAAATCTCGTGATGTGTCTATTCAGAAAAGATTTGATAAACGCGAACTAGACAATATGTCTAGAAATATTACCAGAACAATAGAAACTGGAGAATATTCTGCCAGTTCTTCTAAGCCATAAAATCTCAAAGAACAAGAAGATGAAATATTACAATCTGTTCAAATGGGACAATAAGCAAAAAAAGATAATTTTTTTTACAAAAAATAGATTTATTCATTACTCACAAATGGTATATTCGAATAAATATACTCATTAATAATGAGTACTATATACCTAATTTAATAACACTAGTTGATAGTGATGCTGATCTTAATTGTGTCAAGGAAGGTATTATTCCAATAGAATATTGTGAACGAACTACCCAGACACTTAGTGCTACTAATAATAAAGTGCTAACTACGCCTTGTAAAATTACCGAGGTAAATATTTGTAAGGATAAAATTTGTATTCCTTTACACCTAATTATAGTAAAAGAGATATCTGAGCATGTTATTCTAGGAACACCATTCCTAGAAAAACTCATGCCAATTAATGAGATAAATATGGCAGGAATTACTGCCAGTTATAAGGAAAAAGAATAACTTTTGAATTTATCACAAATCTAATTGTTAAAATCCTTAATGAAGTTTCTCTGAAAGAAAATGAGATAAACTTCTTAAAAGAGGAACTTGCTCAGGATAATATAACCCAGCAATTAAAAAATTAGAAATCCAAGAGAAAATAAAACAAGTCGAACAAGACATTAAGCTACAAACTTGTAGTAATGTTCCAAATGCATTTTGGAATAGAAAATAACATATTGTTTCTCTTCCCTATGAAGAATTCTTTAATGAAAGGAATGTTCCGACAAATTCAAGACCTTGTTAAATGAATTAAGAATATCTTGAACTATGTAATTTTTTTTTAAATATTATTGGATAAAAACTGATTTGCAAGTCATACTCCCCATGGAGTTGCACAATATTTTATGTAAATAATAATGTTGAGAAGGAACGAGGTATCCCAAGACTTGTAATTAATTATAAAACTTTAAATAATATTTTTAAATGGATCAGATATTCAATTCCTAATAAAAGGGACTTATTAAATAGAGTAGCCAAATCAAGAATCTACTCTAAATTTGACCTGAAATGAGATTATTGGCAAATTCAAATTGACGAAAAGGACAAATATAAAACTGCTTTTACAGTTCCTTTTGGTCATTATGAATGAAATATAATGCCATTTGGACTAAAGATACGCATTAAGAGTTCTAAAATATTATGAATAAAATATTCATTCAGCATTATAATTTTATATTATCTATATAGATGATATATTAATTTTCTCTAATACAATAGAAGGGCATTTTAAACACCTTAATGTGTTTAAACACTTAGTTATTAAATATGATTTAATGATTTATCTCCCAAAAATGAAGCTTTTTTAGCAAGAGATTAGATTTTTGGTATATAATATTATGAATAACACAATAATTTCTATTGATAGAAGTATAGAATTTGCTTCTAAATTTTCTAATGAAATAACTGATACTAAACAGTTACAGCGATTCTTGTGTGCATTAAATTATGTATCTGAGTTTTATAAGAATATCGCTAATGACACAAATATTTTTTGTCAAAGATTAAGAAAAAATCCTGCTCCATGGAGTAATGTCCACACTGAAGCAGTAAAAATAGTTAAGCAAAAGGTTAAAAATTTACCTTGCTTACACTTAGCCAATGTTGTGTGGTTTAAAATTATAGATATTGATGCCAATAATATTGGCTATGGTGGTACATTAAAGCAATTAAATCTTGACATTAAAAAAGAAGTATTGGTGATATATCATTCAGGAAAATAGAATGATGTTCAAATGATTTATGCTACTATTAATAAAGAAATTCTTTCAATAATACAATGTATTATTAAATTTTAAGACAATTTACTTAGTAAAAATTCTTATTGCGTATAGATTATAGTTTTGCTATGACTGTCTTAGAAAAAGATGTTAAAAATTTAGCATCTAAACAAATATTTGTTAGATAGCAAGCTAAATTAGCCATATTTGATTTTGAAATTGAATATATCAAAGGAACTAAAAATTTACTTTCTTACTCGTGAATTTTTGTTGGAACATAAATAAAAATGACAAAGAAAAACAACCATGGGTTCCTAGACCCATGACTTCTGGCTCCAATGAGTCACGAGATTCCAAGAAAATTGTTCTTGGAAAGATGGCAAAATCCTCTAATAGAGGAATTCAGATACAAGAATCTGACGAAACCAATGTCTCCTCTTATAAACAGACCATTGAGGTTGAAATAATTTTCACCCAGAATAATTATTCTGAGGAAATTTTATAATTGAAAAAAATCAGATATTCCACTCATGGATGATCCGTGGAAATTAAAAGACATATTTGGAAGCTAATATGTTTCCTTAGCAAAATAAAGACCGTAATGTCTGTGAAGGTATCATGTTAACAACTAAATCAGTTGAGATAAAATATTTCTATTAGAAGACTACTGTTCTTCAAAGTGACGTTAATTATAGCAAAATTATTATTCGTTATCTCATTACTCCTCAATCATAGAGACTTCATCTCAATTAAACCAAACAATTGGTTCATCATGATAGGGGAATTAATGTTCACTACAATTATTCGAATTATATTGAATCTTTTACCAAGATCTTCTACTTCGACAATAGCAAACAGAATCACTCTTGGTTTAGTAAAAATTTTCCAGAAATTCTAAAACAGAAAATTACTGCTTGGTTCATTCGATGGTGGCTACAATTTGGTGCTACATTAGAAATCTTACCACATTCTCCCGAGGAATTATTTGCTATCTGGGCCCAATCCTACTCTCTATATCAGAATGCTGAGAAACTTTTTGATTTTCTCTTTCTTGGTAAACTTTGTCACTGACAGATGCTCATCTATTAGAATCTGTAACCTTGAATTTGAAAACCAATAGTTACAATTTTCTTCCAGGATCTAAAACTATAAAAATAATCTATAGGATCCATTACAAGGTAATGAATATTATTGCTCCAAATACGAAGCATATTACCAAACCTAGTAAAACTAATTTGGTAGAAACTATTAATATCCAAAGTAGCCACAAATAGAATAATTAGATGAGATAAAATAAACTTCGTAAATAAGTGGATTCTGAATCAATCTGTTCCTCCGAGACCAATTTTAGAAACAGATATTGACCAGATTATCCTAACTCAAGATGAAGATGTGGAAGTAATATTTACTCCAAAATATGTAGCTAGATTATCTATATCTAGCTATAAGAAATTATCCTCCATGGTTGGTTCAACTTCTTTTTCAAATAAAGAAAGAGAAGTTAATCTAATTAAAATTATTGATGCTACTGTTGTACATCTAATTTATAAAGAAACGTCTAAATTAGACTCTCCGATAATATCGAAAATGGAATTTGCTACTGTTTAATATATTTTACAACAAATAAAGTTGTTCGGGACATCCTCAATAGGCTGTACTATGAAAATAGTAAATTTTGAATATGGTTTGATAA
>JAYESA010000002.1:105987287-105997287 GCA_036927795.1 Iris macrosiphon
ACACCACTAAGTTTAGAATATCTAGTGAACCTAGAATTCCTTATCTTTAGATTGTTATACCCTTACCCCTTGATGTATTAAGAAGACTTGAGAGTAGTATAGACACTACTAGAGTTAGTTAGAAGTTTGACCATATTGTTGACCCTAGTATTGAGGAACCAATAGGAAACCAAAACTCAATATTTGGACTGAAATAACCTTCATAGTTAGATAATATTAGAACTATAAACTTAGATCATTGTCTTATTATTAGTAGACAACACTTTAGGAAGCCAAGAGCATTGAATATAGTAGTTTCTTGAACATACCGCAAACACAGAGAGTAGCGTAGCATCTCCCCTTAGGAAACCTTGACATTATCTATAGCCTCTCTATTTTATTTCATATATTTGTTTCCCTGAAACCCTAGCACTCGCTATTTGTGCGACGACTAATCATGTTCTTCTATTCTTCATCTTTCAACTCGTGCCCTCTGACACTTCTGATTGTAGGCCAAATGAATTCTTTTATGATATGATATATAGTTTCCTAGAATTATAGTTGTAATCTTGAATTTTGAAATTATGTGCTTAGTAGCAAGAATTTGATAGTTGAGCTGTTCATTTAGATTATAATTTTATGGTTACAACTTAGTTTTAAATCACGTAATTAAACCCATATCTCCACATAAGTTATCTCCTCTCTCACTTAAGGGCTAGTAACCTTTCTATCTTTACTATTGACACTTGTTCTATAAGCACTATGACTAAGAGGTAAGATGACCATGACCTATGTAATAGAAGAGGATACCCCAATAAAGTACCAAGACCCCTTTTTGTAGACATTAATAGGAGCTTCTACGGTATCCTTAAGGCAATACAATAGCAGTTAAATTGTTTTAAGTTGGGTAGTATACCTCACCACCTAGTATCACACAGTCCTCTTAACCCATTGGTGAAGTATAACCAAATGACACCGACTTTAGACTTGCATAAGAAGATAACATAAATTGTATGCTAGCAGTAGACAACAGTGTTAATTCAGACGGTAGAATTTAGAGGTTCATGCCCTATTTGGTCGACTAACGACCTAGACAAGGAATTAGTATGATAACTGTACAGATTGTAGAGTCTTTTATTATTGTTGCTTATTTTGTTTTGTTGTTGTGAACTTGAATTAATTTGTACCTTCTTTCATCATAATCCAGCGTATTTATGTTTGTTGTACGACCTTGATTTATGCTGCTATTATAGCCTAGTTTTTGCAAGCTTATTCTTTCATCGAGCTTGCTCATGGCATATGTATTATTGGGTGCACACAATGATACAATTGCCTAATCAGAATCGGTGTATTAAGGTCTAGCTAACCTTAGTGCGCTTGGTTCGCTCTTCGCATTACTACTTTACGTGGATTGAGATATATGGTAGTAGACAGATATACTTGCCCCTAGATATGTTTGACACATCGTATCGGTTACATAACTGTACTGATACGAGCATGTAAATAGAAAATTATCAAAAATAGGATTTCAATCCACAACTGTCCTGACAACTCTCTTTTCGATTCTTTAATCTCTTTGAACCTCGTACTTGTATTCTGTCACCTTCACCTTGAGTTCTTTATTATTTCTCTCCGTCTTCCCCTATTTCGGAAAGACGAAACCTCGTGCTGGTATAAGTTGACACTGATAGTATTAGCTATACCCTATAAGGCTAAACACATGACTTAGTGACTCTCTTTTATAATTGGTTAAGGGCATATCATAGGTAATATGTTTGGTGTTAAACCTTTGAGGATTAAAAATCATGATTTAATAATTTGAGCAATAGTTTTCTAGATGTATGGCCTTAGGTGGTAGATAGAAAATTTTAAGTTCGGTAGATTATGAACCTCTCACCCAATTCTCATCTTTGTACAATTTTCTAATTGTTGGGCGCTTTCATGCAAAGGAGCATTTAGGTGTCCACACCGTTGGTCATGACCCATGAAGAAACCTATTTTTTGCTCATGTGGATTTTTCCCATGATTTTTCGGGATGTGCAATGCGCAACATCGCCCACCCCTTTAAACCTAGCCTTGCATTTTAAACGATGCAAATCTTATACCATTCTTGACATTCTATCGTGACTTAATTTTAATTTCGAGGACAAAATTTTTATAAGTTGGGTAGAATATAAAACCCCCTTCCTAAAAATCGTATATACCCTTTTATTTATTAATTATTAATTTAATTGTAGTAATTAGGGCTAAATAGGATAAATAGATTTTTAATAATTTTTATTTTAGGTGTTCGGACATTTAGAGGACTTATGGGACCATAAGGAAATTTTCGAAATTTATGCCATGTAGGAGACCCCTTGAGCAGTTGCTAGCCTAACGATGTGCATTACCCTAATCTATAAATTTTCTTATGAGTATATATATATATATATATATATATATATATATATATATATATATATATATATATATATGTATATACATATTTTATAAAGGAAAAAAAAGAGCAAAAGAATTTAATAATAAGTATAATAATCTAATAATAATAATATGATAATAATACCAAACTACTATTCCTCTTTAGCTTGCTATTCCTTTGCAGCAACTTTGCTTTGCTAAAAACTCTCCAGCACTTACTGTGGTCCACCCGCCCCTTAGTATACTACTACACAGCAAAGTAGCAAAACAACTTAGAATTTTTTAAGGCCGACCCCATGCTGCAACTTAATTCAGCATACTTGCTGATTAACGTCTATAGCAAACTTGCTCCCTTAGGGCCCGCCCATTTCATTAGCCTTCAGCGGCTAACTTCCCAGGGACCCGACCTTTGCCGCAAACCCGTCCGCCCCTAGTCCTCTCTCTCTCTCCTTATTAAATATATATACATAGCTATCTTTCAAAACCCAAACCTAAATCTCCAGACTTCCTCTTCCCATCTAGAGCCGTCACCGCAGCCAGAGAAGCCCCGCCAAGCCATCCAGCCATCCCGTCGACTCCGACCTCGCGCCCTAAAGATTCCCACTCGAAGCACCTTCGCTCTGGAGTGATTTTCCGTCAACTCGCTCGACCAAACGCTGTTCCGTTTTTATAGGTATGATCATCCCTTAACCCTCTCCAATATTTGTTTTATAGCCAACCTTGGAAAACGTGTGTCCCTAGGTGAAAAAAAGCGTCCAAAGTGGACGGACAGACCCAATTCTGGAATCGCAGAATTCCAGAATGACCACCCATATTGCCGAGTTCGTATCTCCCACCATAGAGATCCGAATTCGGTGATTCTTTTTGATACCTGTAGAATACCTGACCTATTTTATTTTCTGTTAAATAACCCTATGCTATTAGTTGCTGTGGACATAATTATATTCGTCACAAAACTGCGCTCAACCACTTTTTCCAGTTTTTCAAAAGTTGGAAAACGGAGCGCGCCCCGCCAAACGGGACCGTCCTGCCGTATGCCAAGTGTACCGAATGGTGCACGCAGCGTAACCGGACACGTGAAAATTTGTGGGGACTGATTCGGACGCGTGTGCGCGCCGAAATCAGACCGTATCCGCGGACACACACCGTGTCGCAACTTTTGTGGAACTCTCGCGTATTTTGTGCACGCTTGTCAGATTGCGACGAAACTTGTGCCACTGGACTCGTGGTAATGCGCTGGTCTTGTGACCCAATTTTTACGCATTTCTGAGACGGTTGACCAGATCGCCAATTGGCGGGCCAAATAGTTGACTTTTGGACAAAATTGTGTTCGGCTCATCGGAATCCAAATTTGGATATACCGTTGGGTTCGTATTGACATTTAGAGTTGTTTGACCTATAGTTGTCCCATTTAGAGACTGTTACCCTTGGCACACTTTTCGGTGCAAAGTGGGCCACATGTGGCCCCATTTTTACCCGAAATTACCGTTTTGCCCCTGTGTCCAAATTGGACGAAAGGGAAGTACTTTTTAGCTATTTTGCTCATTCTAGAAACGTTGGTGATATTTATTTCAGCATCCGGAGATATTTGTTCTGTGGCCATAGCTTTTGATCCTGTGCGTTTGACTTCTGGACAGTACACCTTGTAACTTTCTTACCAGGCAAGATACCTTGCCAAATTGTTACAGTACCTTTATATGCTATTTATATTTCTTTATATTTATTACATTTTTATTTAGTCTTGCATGTGTAGTTTTCTTTCAGTCATTACTATATATTAGATATGTTGACACACACATGACACTTAGTATCATAGAGGACAATCATTAGGCGTATGGGCTTTTAACCACTCTGGTAACACCGTAGTCACTAGCACGCACTATGGTGGGTCGTGTCCGATGGTCGCTACCCCCGAGGTATATCGATTGATGGAGTCCGAGGGTCGCTACCCCCGAGGTATGACGGCTGATGATGTTCATGGACGAGCGCATGAGTTGTGAGGCTTAGATCGAGTAGACTACCCTTGCCCATACGTCAAAAAGTTGTCCTCATTTGCATTCATATAGATTGTCTTGTACAGCGTACTTATTTATTTTCAAATTATATGCATATTTACTGTATTCAAGTTGGCTCGTATTTTTTGTATCTTGTTACGTCCCTCTGAGGACCTGGTCCTCTGCCAGGTGTGTCTATTCTTGAGTATTTGCAGGAGCACAGATCGGATGGCTATATATGTTTCATGGATGTCCTCTCTTCGAGCCCGTGATTGCTAGATGGTGTTCTTATATGGTATTGTTGTGTTGTACTTACTTTAATATTTGCTCTTACATTCGAGTTGGTAGTGGATTTATTTTCATCCAACTATCATCTTTAGATACTTCTTATTGAGATCTAGTTATATAGATGTTGGTTAATTATTCATATTAATTTTTTGTGGATGAGATTTAGATTGTACCCTATGACTTGTGACATATGTTTATACCACTTGTGGATTGATTTTCATATTACAGCGTACGTGTGGATTTGGTTTCCATATATTGGAGTTGTCATATCCATGCGGCTGGCATGCTTACGTGTCCTAGTCCTACGTATTTTGGGACTGGAGCGTGACACATATAGACATACACAAACACAACACTCTCCAACGCACGCCCAACGACCCCTACACACACAAACACGTATATACATATAAAATATAACTCGAGAACTCTAGCACACACTCTCCGAAGCTAACCCAACGCGCGCACAAGCCCGAAACTAAGAAACCAAGTCGAAATGGCCGTTCGGTCATTTCGATGAACACGTGGTGTACGGTTCACAAAACCTCCTGAAACGCACACCAAACCTACTCGAAATTGGCGCAAAATTTATCCACGGGTTCTAAACGATGTTTAGATCCTAGAAAAAAATACTAACTCGTCGAATCTAGGCCCGTAGAAAAATGCACATGCACATAGAACCGGCGACGACTAAATCCTCCAAAACGCCCGAAACACCCATTTCTCCACGACACGACTTCACGTGTCCGAACAGAGACACGCACTAACCCTCAAGACATCCGACAATGTCTACCTAGGTCCTTCTAACCTAGGGTATCATCCAAAATTGGGCCAATCTCGGATTTTACCCGAAATTGACACAAAATCTAATGTTAAAGTCTCCAAACACAACCAAACTAGTTCCAACTTTCTCCCACGGGTAGCCTTAGGGTCTAGGAGGGTTCTAAACCACTAATTACACTACATTAAAGCAATCACTAAGAAGAAAGTTAGGGTTTTTGTCTTGAGAGTTGAAATCCCAAGGCCAAAGTCTCCAAATCTCTTGAAATCACCTCCCTCAAGCTTCCGAGCCTCCAACCCAAGCCTCTACACTAAATCTAGGCTCTACCTACCTAGGTTAGGGAAAATCAAAAGGTTAGGGTTCACATCCATGGAGAATAGAAGAAGAAAGAGAAGAAATGGAGAACTTACTTGAAGTTGGAAGAAGGAAAGAAGAAGAAAGAAAGAGTGAAGAAGAAGAAGTGAAGAAGAAGAAGTGAAGAAGAAAAATGGGGGGGGGCTGTGATCGTGTCTGGGAAAGGGAATAGGGCCGGCCATGGCAAGTATAAAGGGTTTACATAGTCCAAAAGACCAAAATGTCCTCCCCTTAAGTCATGCAACTTGGGTTTTGGGTTTGGGGTTCCAAAAGCACTCAAACTAACTCCCAAACACTCCAACTTGCTAAAATAAAATATAATAAAT
The DNA here is from genome assembly GCA_036927795.1 of Iris macrosiphon. Taxonomy (NCBI): domain Eukaryota; kingdom Viridiplantae; phylum Streptophyta; class Magnoliopsida; order Asparagales; family Iridaceae; genus Iris; species Iris macrosiphon. Next base: position 105,993,425 of record JAYESA010000002.1, read on the forward strand.
ATTCTAAACCCAAAAATAGGTCTCACAAGGGTGTGGGTTGGTTCGAACATGGGTCCACTAGGGTCTGACACGGGTCCAGACTAGCCAAAACCCTAAAATAATCAATAAAAAATAATACAACCATCAATTAAATATAAATATAAATAATTATAAACAATACACAATTTATCAAATAAAAAAAAACTCTATTTTCTAGAATTGTGCAGTGACAAGCCTACCCTCCTCAAAATAATTTTGTCCTCGAAATTAAAAAGACGAAACTAGGACAAGAATGCAAGAAAAAAAAAGAACCATACCTCAGGGCTCGAAAAGATTAGGGTATCGCTCGCACATTTCATCCTCCCTCTCCAGGTCGACTCACCTGGAGAGTGATGCCTCTACGCAATGCGAACCAAGGGAATAGTCTGGTTCCTCAACACCTTCTCCCGCCGATCCAGAATCTCCACCGGCTGCTCTGGATAGCTAAGAGTAGGGCCCACCACGATCTTTGAGTGATCCAATACGTGACTGGGATCCGCCACGTACCATCTCAACTACGACACGTGGAACACATCATGAACTCCCTCTAGCGTAGGCGGCAAATCTAGCCTATACGCCACAGTGCCGACCCTCTCAAGGATGCTGAAGGGTCCAACGAAACGTGGGCTAAGCTTCCCGCCTCCACCAAAGTGAATAGTGCCCCACATCGAAGAAATCCTCAGGAACACCAGATCTCCAACCTAGCATAAACAAGGTCTCAGCACTTAATCTAAAACAATCAATCACAAGCAAACACAAGAACAAAATCTAGATTCTAAGCCATACCTCAAACTCCAAAGGTCTCCGGTGGCTATCGGCCCAATGCCGCTGCCTGTCCTGCGCCACCCGAAGTCTCTCTCTAATGAGCTTGACCTTCTCCGCTGCATCAACCACCATCTCCGGGCCAAGCAAAGCTCTCTCGCCTACATTATCTTATGATAACGGAGTACGACACCTCTGTCCATACAACGTCTCGAATGGTGACATCTCGATACTTGCTTGGTAGCTGTTGTTGTAAGCAAACTCTACCAAGTGCAAGTGATCCTCCCAAAAGCGTCTGAAATCCAGAACACAAGTGTGAAGCATGTCCTCAAGTGTCTGGATGGTCCTTTTTGACTGACCATCTGTCTGTGGGTGATATGCACTACTAAACTTGAGCTGGGTGCCCAAGCTAGCCTGCAAACTCCTCCAAAAATACGAAGTAAAGCGACTGTCCTGGTCTGATACTATGCTCACAGGAACTCCATCCAGTCTGACTATCTGGCGCATATACATCTCTGCTAGTCTCTCTGTTGACGTACCCACTTTGAATGGTAGAAAGTGGGCCTATTTGGTCAACCTGTCAACGATGACCCAAATCGCATCCTTCCTGCCTGGAGAACGGGGAAATCCAGAAACAAAATCCATGGTCACATGCTGCCATTTCTACTCCGGAATGGATAACGGCTGGAGCAATCCTCCTGGCCTCTGCCTCTCTGCCTTCACCTACTGCCATACTAAGCATCGGGATACGAAGCGTGCTACCTCCCTCTTTATCCCGTACCACCATACATGCTCTCTCAGATCTCTATACATCTTGTTGGCACCTGGATGCATAGAGTACTGGGATCGATGCGCCTCCTGAAGAACCTTCTCGCGCAACGACCCACTCGGCACAACCTGGTATCGTGCCACAAAGAACCATCATCAGCAATGGTGAAGTCATCTGATAATCCAATCTGAACCTGCGCCCTGATGCTCCTCAAGGACTCATCCTCAAACTGTGTAGCCTTGATCCGGTCTACCAACTCTGACTGAATCTGTAGTCCCCACATCTGCATCTCAACTCCAGGCACTATCACCTCAATGCCCAAGCTCTCTAGATCTGCCAGAAGATAACGATCTGTAGTCAGGCACATAGCTACCGAATACCTGCTCAGCGCATCCGCAACTACGTTCGCCTTCCCTGGATAGTACTGCAATAATATATCGAAGTCTTTCATCAACTCCAACCATCTCCTCTGCCTCATGTTCAGCTTTTTTTGGGTAAACACATACTTCAAGCTCTTATGGTCAGTAAAGATCTCCACACGCTCTCCGTATAAATAGTATTTCTACAACTTCAGAGCAAAGATGACCGCTGCCAACTCCAAATCGTGGGTAGGGTAGTTCTTATCATGAGGACGTAATTGCCTAGAAGCATAGGCAATCACCCTCCCATTCTGCTGCAACACACAACCCAGTCCCTTCCCCGATGCATCACTATAGATAGTGAATCCTCTATACCCTGATGGCAACGTCAATACTAGAGCTGTCGTCAACCTCCTCTTCAGCTCATCAAAGGCGATCTGGCACTCCTCTGACCAAACAAACTCCATGTCCTTCCGAGTCAGCCTGGACAACGGCTCTGTAATCCGGGAAAAATCCTGAACAAATCTCCTGTAGTAGTCTGTTAGTCCCAGGAAACTCCTAACCTCGGCTACTGAACTCGGAGCACTCCATGCCTCAACTGCCATGATCTTCCTCGGATCCACCGAGACCCCTCTCCAGTCACCACATGACCAAAGAATTCAACCTTGTCAAGGAAGAACTCACACTTCGAAAGCTTTCCATAAAGCTTCTCCTTCCTGAGAGTCTCCAGCACTACCCTCAGATGCTCCTCATGCTCCTCTGGGGTCTTCGAATACAACAAGTTGTCATCTATAAACACTACCACAAACCTGTCCAGATGCTGATGGAACACCTTGTTCATCAGATTCATGAACACTATCGGGGCATTAGTCAACCCAAAAGCTGTCTTCGGAATATCCTCCCTCCTGACCTTCACCTGGTGATAGCCTGTCCTCAGATCAATCCTGGAAAACACCCTCGCTCCGCTCAACTGGTCAAAAAGATCATCAATACGCGGCAGCGGATACTTGTTCTTGATTGTGAGGTTGTTCAAAGTCCTGTAGTCGATACACATTCGTATCGACCCATCCTTCTTCGGCACAAAAAAGTACCGGAGCACCCCACGGAGAAGAACTAGATCTGATAAATCCCTTGTCCTGAAGCTCATCCACCTGCTTCTTTAACTCTATCAGCTCATTGTTGCTGACTCTATAGACGTGCTGGGATGTCGGCTCTACGCCTGGCACCAAGTGTATAAAGAACTCCACATCTCTGTCCGGAGGTAACCCTGGCAACTCCTCCGAAAAGACATCCATGTACTCCGCTATCAGTGGATGTAGCAACCTCGGCACTACCACCAGGGCTCCACAGAAGACTCCCTCGCTCTGCTCCGCTGCTCCTCTGGCAAACTGAAACTCTGGCTCACCCGGTGGACTAAATAACACTCTGCCTCCACGACAATCTATACTAGCACAATGCATACTCAACCAATCCATCCTGAGTACAATGTCGTAGCTCGGAAGTGGCATTACGAGTAGGCACACACTCAACTCCCGGCCTCCCAAGGTAACTCTTCGTTCTCTGCAGACATCACTGACTAGGATGATGCCACCCCCGGTCGTGATCTTGTAGAGTCTAGCTAAAGGTTCAGCAACAAGATGGTGTCTAACAACAAAAGATACAGACACAAAACTATGGGAAGCACCGGAATCAAATAAAGCAAGTACTGGAATGGAATCAAGAAGAACAGAGATCAAAAGAAGTCAATACGGTGCAAGATACGATATAATCAAAGAAGGACAGTAATATTGCAAAAGAAAACAACTTCAGAAAAATTAAAAATAGCAAAAGAAATCAGGAAGGGTCCTAGTTGTGATTGAGCACACTCTCTCTCAGCCTATATCCTATATCCTATTGCAGGTAAACCTAAAAATTAGACCTGCAAACTATGACCTGCATACTAGACCATGCATGGG